>VDFB02381519.1:46384-206631 GCA_007258455.2 Sequoia sempervirens | reverse complement strand
AATGTGCAAGAATGAGGTATAATATGTTGTAATAGGGTGAATTAGAGGTGTTAGAGTGATTTAGGAGTTTTTGGGTGTCAAAATTAAAAAGTTGCAAAGTTTATGTAATATTGTCATATGCAATTTGTCTTAAAATGCAACTTAATGAAGATTAGAAGGTCTTGATGATTAAAAATCAGTTATAGGTGTTGGAAGAAGTTGGAATGAAACCAAAAAATTTATAAGAACCTTCAATGGCTTGAAAGAGGAGTTGGTTGGAGATTGGTGAACCTTTTTTGATCAATAAAAACACTATTTTTTAGAAAATTACTATTTTTTCCTCTACTTTTGTCATTGTACGGATCTGTACGGACTCCAAATGCTCTAAAACGTTTTTGGAAGTTGTAGGCCTATGAATTAGCTTTAATTTAATTCAAATATGAGGGTCCAACTCCTTTTTTTGTGAAAGTTATTTAATTTTTATTGCTGCTACCTATTTTTCCAGATTTGTGGGTTGAGGGTCTTCAAAAAATGATAAAATGACACATTCCACTTTTTATGTTTACTGTATCTTGTGGAATGGGTCCTCTAACATGTAAATTAGATGTTTAACATATTCAATATGCTGTGATATTGAATTGGTAGTGAATGGGTGGAGCCCTAGGACTGGAAAATGTGTGTTTCCTCTTGGAAAAGGGTGGTTCAAACCTATGAAATGATAAAAAAATGATGCCAAAGGCCAAGTGAGTGTTTTTTTGAGCATGGGGGGATAATATTTCATGTTTCTGAGCAATTGGTTTGGCCGGGAGTGACTGGGAATGTGAACTTTTAATAAGGGTACCCTAAAACCCTTGGTTTCTACATGTTTTTTGGAGGGTTTGAGTTTAAGAGTGTATAAGAATAAATGAGGACTTAAGACCTGGGAAATATGTGGTTTTGTATCATTTATCAAGACTATTTTTTGGTTTTGTGGTCTGGTGATAAGATTAAAGAGGGGTCTCTTTGTAAAAATGGCCTAATTGGAGGCCTAAAACTGTGAAATTCTTGATTTTGAAATCTTTGACTCAAAAGAGTAATATCCAAGTTTTTGATATATTTGACTCAAAAGAGTAATATCTGAGTTTTTGATATGATGAATGAATATAAAATGGGTGCTTGATTCGTTGTTTTATTTCTTTGGTGTTTTGGAAGGATTTTGTCTAAAGACTAAAAAATCAATTTTCCTGTACTACAAGGAATGCTAGTGGTAGAAGGTGAGTTTTGAAGGTTGTGAAGGTTGTGAAGAATCTAAATTGGAGATTGCTTTTAAATGGATAAATTTTCATCATTGGAATGTTTAGAAGCTTTTTTAGGGCCTTGGTGGAGGGTTGGTGTTGTTTTGCAAATTTGAAGGGTTGAGACCCTTGAGGGTGAGTTGATGATTGGCGAATTGAAGGTGTTTTCAAGAAGGGTTCATTGTTTCTGATATTGACATTAGTTTGTTAAGAGTTATTAACCACCTAGGCTCTACATCATTAAGAGTTTTACCATGTTAAGAACTAATTATCCTAATAGGGAAAATATTTATTTTTATTTTCAAGAAGATATAAATGGTCAAATCAATGATTAAACCTAGTCTATGAAGTTTCTAAGTTTTGATAGTAGTAATATCTTGGTTTATCCTAATTTGCAGCTTGGTAAAGAATTTTTTTCTACTGAAGGACAAGAGGAAGAAATGGTTGAAAGAATCAGCTAGGATTGTGGTCTATTGAATAGTGAACAAATTTAAAGTTTTTTAACCATTGAATATCAAAAATATGCACATATGAGTAACCCTAAGTTACTGTGTAATACTCATATTGATTTTGACAATGATAATGACCTTTATTGTAAAAAGTATGAAATATGGATATCTCATACTCTTTCTAGTTATGAAAAGGCATGTCACCACGGTGATTATTTGGGTATTGAAAAACAACCATTTGAGTGGGTATGTGCAAGATCATCATGGAAAAAACATGCCTTTAAGTAGCAAAAAAATTAGAAAAATCAGAGTTAGGCAACTTGACGTAAAAATTTGAATAAGTTATCTATATTATTTAAAAAATATGTAAGAATAGAATCTGTAGCAAATTGAATGTAGTTTCTAAACTACTAGGTTTGTTTAAAAAAAATAAAAAATCTATTTGGTGAAAATTTGAAATTTCAATGTAGTAGTACTTAAATTTTAGGAAAAAAAGAAGTAGGTGTCTGTTTGACCACCCTAACCACAATAAAATGATAATTATTTATCATAATATTTTAGATCTAAGTATAGGACTCATGTCCTGATGTGATGAATAATTTTTTGTAATTTTTTCCCAAGTAAACAATTAATTATGATTTTTTTATTGCAACTTTTAAAAAATATAAACAAATTGTATGTCTGACCACCTTAACTTGGTCAAAACATCGTGAAATTTCATTTTTCTTTTTTTAATCCTATAGTATGTGAAGCATAGAATGTGATGCATGTTTTGGATTCAAGAAATGTGATATTGTTTGAAAGCTATAGATGTGTTGCAATCAGTCTATCAATAAGGACTTTAGTCATAATTTGAATAGAAAATGAATAATAATTACTTATTAAATTCAAAGTAAAGCATAATTTATATTGGTTGAAAGTTGAGAATCTCCTTTAAAAACCCTTTTTGTTTCATCAATTTAGGGTAAAGAAAAAGTCATCAGCCACATACCCATCATATTGCCACTTTTTGGCCCATCATGATCCTACACATACTTGAGTTTAATGATGCATTGTATGATGAGCACACATGTAAGCAGGGTGATGGAAATTCATAAACTTGTGTTGATGAGTTAAGAACAATAGATAGCCATGAAGATTTTGTATCTAATAGGCCAAAATATGAAAATTCCAATGCAAATTTGGATAATTATTTGTTTCCTAATTTACATAAGCCTAGTTAGGAGTATTTTCATGTTGATATAGGGGCTAGTTTAAAAGAGAAATCATATTTTTTTTGGAACCGGAATTACACACTTTTGAACAATCTTTAGATTCCAAGGATGTTGATATGTTGCATTTAGAGGATGTCAAAGTGAGTAAGAATAAGGATAGGGTAGAGATTCTTGATGATTGTCTACACCAACATGTTGAGGCACAATTATATTGTGTGCCAATGTATGAGTGTGTTTCTCTACACACACTTGAAAATAGTTTGCATGATGTGCATAATCTTTTGATTAGTTCCTATGACCATTTCACATTTGAAATGAAAACTACTATGGATATTGAGCTTGCTAGTACTAGCGACTTGGTAGAATATCAGTACCATATTTTTTAGCTAAATGAAAGTTCCTTGCATTGTGGTAATGGGAAAAACATTGAGCAAGGTTTTTTTAAAATTAACAATTTTTTGAATGATAAATTTTTTGAGTTACTACCACATGCAATACAATATTTTAAAGGTATCCCTGATTCTCAGATGCATGGTAGTTACAAAATTGTTAGAAATGCTAACATAATTTGTTGGGCATATTGTAGTAATGTTTTTAGATTGGATTCAGTCAAGTGTGATGACAACTTTGTTTAAGATAGAGGTAAGAGAAGACCTGCATTTTTGGTGGCCTTGGGCCACCAGGTATGGTTTCACTTGCCAAACCAAAGTAGTTGGGGGCAGAGATGAATTTTTGATCATGTTGCCCAATGGAGTAGGAACTTGGTCTACTTCTTCTAGAGGATCTGAATTCTTGCTTTGTTCACCAAGGAACAAATGTCCCTAGAAAGAGCCACTGATGGAACTTTCAAAATTTTGAATTTTTTTGGAGTGCTTATGTTAAAACCCAAAGAATTTTAACCTAAAAATCTCTATTACATCTAATGTAGGGTTCTTATATGAGGTTTAGGGTTTTGTTTATTTTTAGTTTCTTGGGGTTCTTTTTTGTTGTTAGTTGTATAATGTCTATTGTCGATCACATAAGGGGAGCAAATTTTCATATTTACATCATCATGTGACTAACACCATGCAACCAGTTTTTCTCTTAGGTCTGAATCATCTATTTCTATAGGGTTACATCCTTTGTTCCACATGATTCCAAAGTTGTGAGCCTATTGTTCTCGTGTTACCCTAGATAAGTCCCCTCTTTTGGAACAACTTATGAATATGTGGCTAAAGCTTTCACTTAAGTCCCAATGGCCCTTGTAACTATATCACTCATCACTGATTTATTATTAGATTTACACCTTGAAATGGCGATGAGTGATGAGTGGTACTTTCCTTTGATATCATCATTGTTAATGGAATTCGATCCCTCAAATTTTTAATAGCGATGTGCAATATTCTTAGCCTTATTCTCTTATCGTCCATCACGGATGGCCATTAAAAAGAAAATTTGTAATAGTGATGAGCAATATGTTGTTGCATCGTGTGATCATGGATATGTTGTAAAAGGTAGTTTTCATATTAACAATGTGCGATGAACCCTATAAACTATTCATCACTAATTGCTTGCACAATATATGAGAAGAATCAGTAATGAATGAAGGCATTATTGCTCATCACAAATTTATCTTAGAACTTAAGTTCTAAATTGGCGATAAGCGATGGGTGCCTTCTAAAAGGGTTTTTCTTTCAATAATTTGATATGATATGATGGGAAATATATCTAGTGCCATTTGTTCTATGCAGCTACAGGTGTCCAAGATCTAATGTTTCCATAATATCTCTCATCACTAATTTGATTCTAGAATGAAGTTTGTCAACAATGCATGATGATGAAATAGATATGACCAAAAGTCAGGCTATAGAATCAAGGTTTAAAGGCCATCATAGGGATGTTTTCATCATTGATAGAGCCAGGAAAAGATAAAGTGGATTGGCGATGGTTGATAACCATTAATGGAAGAAGCAATGTGGCAACATCCTAGGGATCTTGCACAAAGCCAAAAAGTGATCAATGAATGAATTGGAGGGCCATTGATAAAGTTTAAAAGTAGGATGATCCAACAAACATGAATTCATTGCATAAGTAACTTCATCGCTAATGAGAACCTTAGGATTAGGGAAAAATCAACCATAAAGCAATGAAGCATGTAAAGAAAGTTTCTCTCTAAACTAGCCTTATGTACTTCACCCATATCAATGAAGAACACAGATTAGGTTGGTGATACATGCTAAATTGTTAGGACATATATGATTAAATCAAGGCTAAGGAATAATGTGTCAATATTTGAGATAGCATCATTAATTTCAAGAAGCAATTTGATAATAGTAAAAAAAACATTGCTAATGGCCACCTTAGAAGAAATTTTAATTCCTCTTAGATGAATGGTCCAGATTTAGAGACAAATTGATAGGCTACCAATTCACTCAACCAAGGAGTCATGCATCATTATTTCTACATGCTCAAAATCTCTATTTAATGTAGAATGATCGATGATTATTCTCACTATCTTTTCAGTCTGTAGTGTATGTTAGGCTAAGTGTGAAGGGTTGTTGATCTATTTGTGGTAGAATTTTCTCATCTTGGTTGGGTTGGTATGAAATTGAGTTCTTTGGTCTACTTAGGACTTTTATTGTTTGAATTGGTCATTATCACTAGGATTCGGGTGTTTTTCTTGTTGGTGTTGAACCAAAAGACCTTTTAATTATCATTCTGTCAGCTCTGAAAAGATGGGAAAAACTGGTGAGGCAACTCCTCCTGTTAGGAGGTCTAGTTGGTTAAGTATGTCAAAATTCCATGAGGAGGTAACTGAACAAGAAACCATGTTTCCCTTGAAATTGTAAAGGGAAAAAGGAGGGATAGAGGCCATAAAAAGAAGAAAATTGTGCAGGTTACTTACCACTTGAGAAATAAGATCCTTCCAAGGGAAGTGGCTGAGCTCAAAGGAAAGGAACTGGAATTGCCAATGAAGAAAGTGAGGAAAAAGGAAGAAAGCTACTAGACTAGTCAGGGAAAGAAAATTTATTTTATTGTGCTTTCTGACACTCCTTCAGATGTTGAAGCTAAGATAGACTAGGACTATGGCCAACACATCTATTCCCTAGTGCCATATGATATAGCTCTCATGACAATGTGTTGGTAATACCTCCAATTGCAACAAGGACTAGGAGTGGTTGGGCATTTTCGGATGTTGACGACTCTAAATAAGGGTCACCTCCTAATTCAATTTTTGATAACACCACGATCATTGCATAGGAGGTATTTTTTTTCATGTGTCCATGGTTTGTCTTTTTCTTTCCCTTGCTAATGTGGAGGTTTTCTAGATGATATGAACTAAATCCTTTTTCTTCCAAACAAAGGATGTTGTAAAAATGACAGCTAACATTCTACACATGTTTTTTTCCTCCCCTATTCTGAAATGATTACATATGAAATCATTTGGGGAGTCCTTCAAGAAGTTAGTTGGAATTAGGTTTTGAAATGAACTCAAATTAAATTGAAATTGTAATTCAGTCGAGTTCTTGTTGGGTATGTGTAGGATCATGACGGGCCAAAAAGTGGCGATATGATGGGTATGTGTAGGGTATGTGGCTAATGAATTTATTTTTACCCAAAATTGATGAAATTAAAAGGGTTTTTAAAGGAGTTTCTCAACTTTCCACCAATATAAATTATTCTTTACTTTGAATTTGATAAATAATTATTATTTATTTTCTATTTGAATTATGACTAAAGTATTGATTGATGGGCTGATTGAAAAACATCTATAACTTTCAAACGATATCACATTTTTTGAATTTGAAACATACATCACAATCTATGCTTCTCATACTATAGGATTAAAAAAAATGAATTTCATGATTTTTTGACCAAGTTAAGGTGGTCAGACATACAAGTTTTTATATTTTTAAAGAGTTTTAATAAAACATTCATAATTAATTCACATTTGGACATGAGTCTTCTACTTATATCTAAAATATTATAAAAAATATTATCATTTTATTGTGGTTAGGGTGGTCAGATAGACACCTACTTCTTATTTTTTCCCTAAAATTTAGGTACTACTGCTTTAAAATTTCAAATTTTCACCAAATAGATTCTTTTTTGAAATAAACCTAGTAGTTTACAAACTAGATTCATTTTGTTACAGATTCTATTCTTACATATTTTTGAAATAATATAGATAAATTATTCAAATTTTTACGTCAAGTTGCCTAACTCTGATTTTTTTGATTTTTTTTCCACTTAGAGGTCTACTTTTTCCATGATTATCCTACACATACCATGTTGCTCCCCTTATTTATATAAAGGGGATTTCATGGCTGAAAAGGGGAGAGAGTTTAGAATTTTGAGTTTGGATAAGATTGATAGTAGATACTAAGCTATAATAGCATAATATAATGTAAATAGATACTCTAGTAAGATATATCAAAAGCAAGTCTAAGATGAAAGTTATACTGTGTATGAATCTTAAATATGTTTTACAATGAAATATTAGAAATAAAGATGAATTATAGTTTTTGAATATTTCTCTCCTATATATTTTCTTCCAAGTTATGGATGAAGATTGTTAATGATAACTTCATTTTTCTTTTGTCATTTGCATAAAATGTATTAATTTTTTTTATGCTTCAGTTCAAAGAATTGATTAGATGTTGAAATGAGCTCATTGGTTTGTGAGAAAGCATATAGGATTTAGTAAGGAAGTGATATTCCATAGACACTGTGAGTTAGATGTTACAAAGTTACATTCTAATGGTCCACTAATTTTATAGTTTTAATCAAAATTGTATTACTGATGGATTACCAGTCATAATTCATTCTCTACCTTAGATAAAGCAATGATTATCTCATTAGTTTATCTTATGGTTAGTTTAGCTAGTATTGAATTGGGCCTAGGATTTAAGATAAATAATGATTCAACATACTTTAAATCACAATGTCTAAACTCTAAGTATGAAGGAGCACTTCTTGAAAATAAGTAGCACTTCTATCTAAGGTTTTATGAGCTTTTGATGAGGTCATTTTCATGGGATAGTGCATTTGTGTGAAGAAATACTCTTGACCAAACATAAAATATTATTAGTATGTATAGGATTAGCCTCCATGGGTCTCACAGAGACTGAAGAGAAGAAGTAAAGTAGTAATTACTCTACTTAAGTGTTGGAAAATCCTCAACCTAGTTGATAATTGGGTCATGGCAAGCCCATAGGTTAGGATTGAGATTAAGTTTGGTTCTAAAAAAACAACCAACAAAAACATTGGATACTTTAAAGCAATTTATCACAACAATGGTGTTAGCAAACACTTTAAAGTGGGGGCATACATCGATGAAATCTTTCGACATTTTACATATTTCATGGTGTGATTTTCTTTTTTCTTGTGACATGTCCTTTTCTTGTTGGTTTCATTGGGTTTGATGTCCTTCGAGAGTGTGATATTTCTAAGTGTATGATTTCCCTTAGTGGCAATGATGTGAATGAGGCATCCCATAAGTGTTGATCAGATATTCTTGACTTGTCCTCTCTTGGAGATATTAGTCACAATGTTCCCTAAGAAGAAGACCTTAGATGAATGAAGAAAAATCCTCTTTAACAAAAACCTATAGACATAACATTTTAAAGCATAGATTTATGGTGCCTTATTAAATTGATCAAGATGATGAATTTGGTACGGTATGGGAGGCTAATATGATTCTCTCATTTCCCACCTCATTGGGATACTCACCTAGTGGATGGTCTGAGATTCCACTACCCTAGAGTGAACATGTGTGCTGTATGCATAGTGGACATCGAGTCATGCTTGTAAATATCTTTGGAAAAACAACCTAGACCTAGCCCACATTATTTTGGATAAATTTTTGAATCTTGATCCATTTTCTCAGACAAATAGCCATGCTCCACATCATGTTGGAATGCTTGAATCTTGATCCTTTATTTTTCCTTTTTCTTGGTCTTTGATAGGGTATGATTATGCATCTTTGTTATTGTTGCATACATAACTATCTTCAATGTCTACTTTAGTTTGAGTTTCTCATCATGGGGGAAAACTCTCACTAAAGTTGGGGAAAAATGTAGTGTCAAAAAAATTAACCCTTTTTTCATGATTAGTTTGGGAATGAATAACTAATGATAAAATAGACTTAATTGTGCCTTATTTAGGGTGTTGTAAAGTGTTTTATTACACTTTCACACTAATCTATGGCTTTATTAATTAATTGGATTAATTAGAGCTTAATTGGCCCCTTAAATTCAAACCCAAGCCTTATTTATTGCATTTTCTGAAGGATAAAGCTTGACACTCATTAATTTAATGTTTCTTAACACTTCATTTGGCAAGGCTTGAGTCCTAGGCTAGTGACCTTGGACCCATTCACCACCTAGTGAATGGGTTCTTCCTAGATCTTAGGAGCCCCTTTTGGCATATTGTTTCATGTCCTCAAAGCATGTCCTAGTTGACTATGCTAGGCCCCACTTGCCCTATGGGTGAAGCCAAAATACCAGTTTACAATTTGATGGAGGAAGGAAAACTAAGAAAAAATGACCCCATGGCAAAAAAATTGGTTTTAGCTGGGTTAAAATGAACCTACAAGTTTGACCGAACCAAAAAGGGGCTCAACCAAACTAGGGTTCGAGTGAACCAATTAATTACTGGGGCCACATTTCCTACCCAAAACATGAAAGGAAAATGCATATTGAAGGGGTTTTGAATGAACCTGGGTTCGAAGGAACACCTCTTATTCCTCATTCTCACCCTGAAACACAAAAAAAACCCTAAATTTTTATGCTTCAAAGATTATGTTGAGGATTAAAATGGAGTCTTGACAAACCTAACTCAAATCAAGTAGTCCTCAAAACGAGCTATCCAATGAATCTAATTTTAATATGTTTTGGTTTTATTATGTATTTGTTTTTTTTAGTTTTATTAAACATAGGTTTTTCATTGAAAATAGTCTCTTTTCTGCACATGTGGAAAAACAACAAATTATAATTTTTTTTTGAAAAATATGAGTGCACCAAATATTTAAGTCCTTGATCCAACAAAAAAAAAATTGAATTTTGACATATACAAAAAGAATTAAATGTTATACAGTCGCACTATGTTTGAATTGTAATTGGTTTAGCTTCAAAACTTGATTAAAGAAAAATAATTCAATAAAAAAATATTTAACCAAGTGGAAGCACTAGATATCAAAGTTATAAATCTAAATTTGAAATAATTAGAATTTTATCCTTCATGCAAAAAAAATCTGTGTTATATGGTGTGCGTCACTTTTTAAAAATGTTGTTTTCTGAAAAAATACCATTTTTCATGTGAGATGGAAAAGAGGTGCAATTTGATTCCAAAAAATTTGAAAAAAATAAATTAGAACCTATAGAAAAAATGTGATGAGACTCTAGTTTGCATCATCTTCAAATTCTTCATGGTTTAGCCACTATAGGTGCCCGAATGTGAATATTTAGTTAATAATAGCAATTTCAATGTCCACTTTGGTAAAAAATTGTAAACCACTATTGTGGGATCACCCCTATGGTGAATGAGTCCTCCTTAACTAAGGAAACCCCTTTTGAAAATGTTTTTGGTAGGATTTTAGTGATATAAATCCTAGATCTGATGTCGGTTTGTGCTATTTGAATTTTGGGATTAAATCTTAAGTATAAATATAAGGTTATTTTATAAGTTTTGTAAATATATATTCATAAGAAATTAAGAGTACTTTCAAAAGAGCATTATAGAGCATTCAAGAGAATTTCAAAGGAATTCAAGGGTATATTATTGAACTTTTATTGTAGCATTCAAAGATTATATCATCATGTCAAAGGCATAGTGCATCATGCATGATGTAGCATTCCAAGACTGCATCATGCATTTTGTTGAGATAATGTGTTGATGAATTCAAGATCAAGATCTACATTCCTTATGGCCACTTCATGCTCAAATTTTGATTTGCATTCCAAGACTTCATCCAAGGTATCATAGTTTCATGTTTCATGTTTCATGTTTCATATTTCATGTTCATGTTTAATTGCTTCATCACAAGGATTAATTACCTAAATGGGGTTTGACCAAGGAAAATCCCTATTCCCTAAGAATAAACATTTTTTTCCTCTTTGATGTGTGATTGTAGGTTTTTAGGTTGAAGATCAAGTGGAGAACAAGATTGGAAAAATATTTGCCAAAGTTGTGAAGTTGTAAAACTTGTCACCTTTCTTGCAAGATCACGAAAATGAAGCTACATAATTTATTTTAGAATTTCGAGAGTTGATCACCTAGGAGTTGAGAGTGCAGACATTGAAGAACAAGACCTAGAAATCACTTTTCTAGAAGCCTAGCAAAGACGCATTCACCACTGGGCGAATGAGTCCTCAGTGACCCTTGAAACAACATTTTTTTAGTAAGGTACACATCATTTCAACATCTTGAGACCTTCCTATTTGTTGTTATAATAGTTAGATTTTTTTTTTTTAATTCTTATTTATTCATTTTTCCTCGCATAATTGAATGAAACATCAAGCCAAAAAAAAATTGGGTACACCCATTTGGTTAGTCCTATTTGTGAATTTTCCCTCTTTTTCTATGTTTTAAAAGAAACTTAGAAAACTTTATAAAATAGCTAAGTGACTCATAGAACATCATTAACATAAGACTAAGCAATGTAAAAAATGACCCAAACCATCCTCTAAAAGGAAAATATTAGTTGTGCATTAGCACTTATTAGAAATAAAAGACACAAAATTCATCTAATAAGAGAATAATTATCCATCAACACTTATAGGAAAGGAAAAAACTCAAAAAAAAATGCAACAATACTTATTGACTCATAAAACATATCCAAACATGATACAATTATAGATCAATACCTCAATAGCAATGGATTAGGTGAATCCCATTAACTAGGACTGGTAACTCTTCTCCATCAAGTTTGGACAGCTAAAAAGCATTATGAATCTTGTAGCCTATGAACATGAAAGTACCACTCCACATGGAATCAAATTTGGTGTGCTTTCTTGGCCTACTTTTGATGTCATCCCATTTTAGAATCAAATATCCTTCATTGAGAACTCTTGGAATTGCTTTATTGTCAATTTTTTTCTTCATTTTTTCTTGATGAAACTCCAAGTTATGCATTTCTTTCTTTCTTGTCTCTTCTAGCTCAATAAGCTTAGGAATTATTACCTTTGCAGGCTCTTCTTCAATTAAGTTTAACTCCTTCACTAGACTAAGTTTTGGTAGTTCAACTCGAATAGGCAGCCTTTCCTCTTTTCCATACACAAGAATCTAAGGTGAATTACTTATAGACCCTTTTAAAGTTATCCTATCAGCCCATAAAGCTGATTTCAACTTGCTTTTCCAAGCTCCCTGATTATATTCTATTGTTCTTTTGATGATCCTAATAAGATTCTCATTTGTAGACTCATGTTGGCCATTATCCTATGGTAATAGTTCGATGAAGCACTCAAGAATATGTTATTTTTAATAGCCCAATATGTTATTTTTATGCCAAAAAAAGTTAATGCATTATTTGAAATGATGGATTCGGGAGTACCAAACCTTGCAACAAAATCTTCATAGAAGTTTAGGATTGAGTTTTTTTCTTCTTTTAATGCTACTCCCTCTGTCTATTTAGTAAAATAATCTATTGCAGTTTGTATCCACTTATGCCCTAACCACCCTAATCCTACTAAGAAAAATTTGTAATCCTTTTTTGTGACTTGGCAAAGGAAAAGCTAATATGAAACTTATCCTTTCAGGATCAATAGAAATTCCATCATTTGACACTACACGACCAAGAAGTTTACCTTCATGCACAAACAAAAAAAAATTTCTCTGGGTTGAGTGAGTCATCATACTCTCTACACCTATCAAATACTTTCCTAAGATTAATGAAATGTTCATTAGTATCTTTGTAAAAAATAGTTAATCAAGATAGCTTGTTAATCAACCCTTGGAAATCCATATCCTTTTCCCTTTCGAAGGTTGGTCCAGCATTGGACAATCCAAAATGTATCCTTCTGTATGCGATTGTACCCCATTTGGTTGTGAAAGTAGTTCATATTAGTCTTTCTCTTTTATTAAAACTCGATTATAACCAAAAAAACCATCTAACAATGAAGGCCTCTTATAACTAGATACAACCTACAAGATTTGTTCCATAGAGGATAGAAGATAGTGATCTTAGAGAGATGCTTTTTTCAGCTATTGAAAGCAATACATAGTCTTATTTATTTTTTATTCTTAATTAGAACTAGATTAGATACCCAAGAGGTATGTTTGATTATAAAGATAATGTTTCCCTCTATCAATTTTCTCAACTCCATTTTCATGAGTGGCTCTAATTTTGGGTTCAACAACCACTTTTTTGTCTTACAAATTTAGCATTAGTTTCAAGCTCAATAGTGTGTTGAGGAAGCTTTGGGTCAAACACCTTCAAATCACTATACTTTCATTCAAAAATATCATCATACTCCAAACATAACTAAGTTAAAGAAGCCTTTTCTTTAGTTGTACATAATTTTCCTAACTTAAAAAGCGTGTCTTTGAAGATGCTTACCTATTCATAGTGTTCTTAATTTATTCTCATGCTTACTTTATTCTTTTTTGCTTGGTCATCAAAACTAAAAAAGATTCCAGTGAGACCAAACCATTTGGTTATTTTTTAGTTTTTAGCTATATAATTTTCTCACCATACTATTGTTGCAATTTGTCTTGGTTAGAGTTGAAAGTACCCCCTCTTAAATGAAAAAAATATAGTTTATGTATTACTATAAAACACTTTCCAATGTGTATGATCTCTAGAATTGAAGGTCTCGGTCACCACTTTTACATACTACTACATTTTTCTATTGTTGAGATCATTTGGAATATCATATTGTGATCCTATAGCAGCCAACCTATTAGGATGTTTGTTCTCATTTCTAGGTATGTATAAAAAGTTAAAAGAATCAAATTCTTCAATGATGGGTATGTATAGGATCATCATGGAAAAAACAGGCCCTTAAGTGGCAATAAAATTCTAAAAACTCAAAGTTAGGCAACTTGACATAAAATTTTGAATAAGTTATCTATATTATTTCAAAAATATGTAAAAATAGATTTTGTAGAAAATTGAATGTAGTTTCTAAAATACTAGGTTTATTTCAGAATAAATATATATATTTGGTGAAATTTTGAAATTTCAATGCAGTAGCACTTAAATTTTAGGGAAAAAATAAGAAGTAGCTGTCTGTCTAACCACCCTAACCACAATAGCATGATAATTTATTTTTATAATATTTTAGATATATGTATTGGACTCATGTCCTCATGTGATGCACGTGTTTTTGTAATTTTTTTCCAAGTAAATAATTAATTATAAGGGTATGTGCAGGATCATGATGGGCCAAAAAGTGGCAATATGATGGGTATGTGGCTAACGAGTTTTGTTTTACCAAAATTTGATGAAACAAAAAGGGTTTTTAAAGGAGATTCTAAAATTTCCACCAATATAAATTATTCTTTACTTTGAATTGAATAATTAATTATTATTCATTTTCTATTTGAATTACGACTAAAGTCCTGATTGATAGGTTGATTGAAAAACATCTATAGCTTTCAAACAGTATCATATTTTTTGAATCCAAAACATCCATCACACTCTATGATTCACATACTATAGGATTAAAAAAAGAAAAATTGAATTTCATGATGTTTTGACCAAGTTAAGGTGGTCAGACATACATTTTTTTATATTTTTTAAAAGTTGTAATAAAAAAATCATAATTAATTATTTACTAGGAAAAAAATTATAAAAAAATATGCCTCACATCAAGACATGAGTCCTCTACTTATATCCAAAATTTATAAAAAAAGTTATTATTTTATTTTTGTTAAGGTGGTCAGACAAACACCCACTTCTTATTTTTTCCCTGAAATTTAAGTACTAATGCATTGAAATTTCAAATTTTCACCAAATAGATTTTTTTTTTAAACAAACCTACTAGTTTAGAAACTAAATTCAATTTGATACAAATTTTATTCTTACATATTTTTGAAATAATATAGATAACTTATTTATTGCCTAACTCTGATTTTTATGAATTTTTCGCCACTTAAGGGCCTGTTTTTTCCATGATGATCCTACACATGCCCATTATAAATTTTTTATTACTACTTTTAAAAAATATAAAAAAAAATCATATGTCTGACCATCTTTACTTGGTCAAAACTTCATGAAATTCATTTTTTTTAATCCTATCTAGTATAAAAAGCATATAATGTGACATATGTTTTGTATTCAAAAAATGTGATCTACCATTTGAAAGCTATAGATGTTTTTCAATTAGCCTATCAATCAGGACTTTAGTCATAATTGAAATAGAAAATGAATAATAATTATTTATTAAATTCAAAGTAAAGCATAATTTATATTGGTGGAAAGTTGAGAATCTCTTTTAAAAACCCTTTTTGTTTCATTAGTTTTAGGTTAAGAAAAAGTTGTCAGCCACATACCCTGCACATACCCATCATATCGCCACCTTTCGGCCCGTCATGATCCTAAACATACCTTGATATCCAAAATTCTATGCCTATAAGACCTGAACAAGTTATTTTTTGAGACATCAAACCTCTTACTTGATTCACTATGAGTTCACTATCACCAAATACCTATAAATAGTTGATTTCTCTCTTCCTTTCACATTCTAAACTATGAAGAGGTGGCTCATACTCTATTGTATTACTAGTGCAATTGAAAGTAAACCTGAAATATTTTCATAATACTTCTCACCTATTGTTGAAAGAAGCATTGATCCTCCATCAACACCATTCCTACTCCTTGAACCATCAAACTATAGTTGCCATAACTAATTCAATTGTTGTTCACATTGTTGATTTTCATCCTTTACCAAGTTAGGGACAATAACATCTTTCTCATGAATAAAATAGATACTCAATCATGCTTCTTCCATGTGTTTGAACATATCAGATTCATATTTCTTAGTTGCTTACTCATCTAAAAATAAATTAGAAATTCCTTCTATCAAATTTTAGGCTCTTTGGTAGTAGGTTGTTCTTCTTGCCTGTGAATGGTAAAATTCACATTCACAACACTAGGATCATAAGGTTCTATATGGTCTTTTGCAATTTTCTTTTATTTGACTATAACCTTGGTTCCATACCTTGTTCAAAAAAACATGTGTGACCAATCAACACATAGATAATGACCTAACGTCATAGTGGAGTCTCTGGAAAGACATATGGTGATGTACAGTAGTAGATCTATGACACATATGTCTTTAGGTATGGAGAAATTTGGACATGCATCCAATCTGAAACTTAAGTTATTAAAGAATCCAATGGTATTATGGTTGGCCCATCTAATTGTACTACTCCTTTGGAAAGAGGCTCAAATAATAAACCAAGTTTTTCAACTATTTTTTTGGGAATCATATAACTACTTGCACCTGAATCAATCATGCAATTATGAACAAGGTGTTGGAAAATAATCAAAGATACACAAAATGGAGGTGGTCTTATATTTTTGTCTAGTTCTTCAGTTTTAATAGGCAGAGTACTAGTGAGTGGAACTCTAGGTTGCTCTTTGGAAGACTCACTTGACATGGTAACATTAGATAAGGCCTTTTGCAACAATATTTTTACCCAAAAAGTAATATTGAGTTCCACATCAACATACTAACATTTTCTTTCTTCATATATGATCCAAAATATTAAATGGAATGCTAATAACCTTTGGTTGTCTTTTTGGAACAATTTTTGCTTGTGTTTGTAATGGTTGTGGTTGAATTTTAGGCTACTCCTTGTTCACTATAGGTTATTTTTTGGTAGTATTTTCACATGTGATGGACCAAAAGTGCTTTGATGAATTGTAGGACCCTGATTTGGCCCTTATCAACTTGTTTTCCTATGTCATCAACCCTCTTTCTTACCCTTGTATTGGATGAAATAGAGTTTAATTGATTTTATGCATTTGGGTGTTTCACCTCACAAAACTCTTCACCTTGCCAATCCATCAAAGTAAGATCTTGATTGATTTTTATAAGTATTAGAACCCTGCTATTCATAATTTTCTCATGTTGTATCTTTTGGGACAACAATGATATTTTTTACTGTGAGGGCCTAATTAATCACTCCATTTGAACATGTGGATTGGTTATGAGGTTGGTTACATGGAAAAAACCACTCATATTCCTATTACATGTTGTTTACATTGGTATAAGTTCTCTAGAATTGGTGGAAGTGTTTTGATTGTAAGGTTGATAAGGCCTTGTCTTAAAATTACTTCTCTGACCTTAAGGATTAGCTTGATAAGGACACCTATTGGGCCGATTAGGGTGATAAGGTCTAAAATTCTAAGTTTTTTTATTCTTTATGTTGACTAATTCATTACCAAAGGTTAGCAATTGACACAAGGAAATAGGGTTCCACCTTTTGGGAGATTGAACTAAAAGGGGAAAGGATCCCTTCCTTTTTCACTCTTAGTTCATTATTAAAGGAAACCAAGATCCCTCAACTAATTGACTTGATTGAGGAATATGATAGGGTTAAGATGGTTTCCTCGGGTGTTATTAAAGAAAAAGGAGGGGTTCACCATTAAGCAAGGATTAGAAAGAAAGAGATGAATGCAATGTGTAAATCTAACTATGTAACCTATAATATGAAACTAAAAAATCAAAATAATGAATTGGAGATAAACAGAGGGGTACATGGAAAACTAAAGATGCTTGAAACAAGGTCTACAATCTTGAAATTATGAATTTTGATGCACATTACAACTCATACACCAATATGGATGATTTATTCCTAGTTTAGGGTTTTAGGCTAAATCTAGAATCTGCAATTACTAAACTAGGATCTATAGGAAATCTCTAAAAAGTGGTATACCGGGACTCATACAACTAGGGTGGAAATTTAGTCTCAGTATTAGGGTTGATCTAGAACTATGATATCCTCTAGTGATATTTTGTAGCTTCTCTTCTTTAGGATCTTTGAGTCTAAAACTTCTAATTCTAGCTTGTAGGTGACTTTCCATGAAGATGACAACTTTTCTTCAATCTTACAACTTAGTCTTCAAAGGATCTTCAAACTCAAAGCACCTAGATTTGAAATCACACATGTAGAGGAGAGAAAAAGTGTTATTTTGTTAGTGGATAGGGGTTTTCCTTGGTCAAGCCCTATTTTGGAAATCAAAACTTAATGAGAAATGAAACATGAATGAAATGAAACATGAAACATGAGATGAAACTATTGAAACTTGTTTGAAACCTTACAAATATACAAACAAGCATGAAGTGGCCTCAATGGATGTAGATATTGATCATGATTCTTGATGAAATATAATTCCTTTGAATACTTGAATTGATCAATCCTTTGACATGATAATGAATCATGATTGTTGCAGTAATCTTCACCAAATCTGCCCTTGAATGCCTTAGAAATTCTCTTGAATGCTCTTGTGAAAGTAGTCTTGATTGCTTATGAAATTATAGGATGAAGCTATGTAAAATAATCTTGTATTTATACTTGTTTATGCCAAATTTCTTGAAATTATAACACTACAAGATGACATTAGATAGAGGATAAGAAAATCACACCAAGAATTTGATTCAAAATTAGTCCTGGTTAGAGCAAGACTCATACACCAGTTGTGGTGTATATGTCCCATTAGCTAAAACCTAGGACACATATTTCTAGGAGAGTCTTGATTAATGTGAAATTTGAAATTAGGTCCCAAGACCTAGGTGGGACTAATATGCCCAAGGTGGCATATGAGGCTTAGATCACTAGATTTAGAACAAATAATACTAAACATTGAATTATGATTGGTTATTTGATAAGTGTTGGATTATCCATGCAAATATGCAATTGACAAGGCTAGTGGATGAAAAATTGGACCAGTTAAGGCATAAATAAGCCCAAATAACTAGCAAATCCCTAGATTAGTGTTAAAGTGTAAAGATATACTTTACAACACCCTAAATAAGACACAATCAATTCCATTTAGTTTAAAAGGGCCCTAATCTTAATGTGAATGTGTAAAACACATTACAACACTAAATCAAGGAAACATTAGGCTCATTTGATATTAATTATTCCTAAATTAAGTGTGAAAAAGGGATAATTTTTCCTACGCTACATTTAGCCCCAACTTTGGTGAGAGGGGGAACTTGCTTCAAACTCACACTAAAGTAGTCATTCAAGAGGGATCCAAGTGTACCAATATGGATGGTATAGGATGACTTTAATCAAGGAGGGTGGTCAAGCCCCTAGGATCCAAGATCCTATGCTAGACATAAATAATTACAAAGGGACACACACAAGGTGGATGAAATGTTACAAAACAAGGTACACAAACATGCAATGTCAAGGAATAGAAGAAAGAAAGAAAACAAGAAAAAACTAAAATAAAAAGAGGTGGATCAAGCCTCAACCATTTGTCCAACGTGATGCGGATCATATCTAAGCTTTTTTTTTCCAAAATGCATGCTCATCCTAAAGCAAGAAAACTTCAAGCTATATGTTGGGTGAGTATCAAAAGGGGTGGATCAACCCTTGCATATTTTTCCAACATGATGTTGATCAAACCTCAGTTGTCTATCCAAAATGTGTGTTCACTTTGATGCAACAAAACTTCAAGCTAGGTCCATTAGATGAGTATCTAATAAGGTGGCTCAGTGAGAGATTTGTGGCTCTATATTAGATTTTCACCATATAATGAGAAAATTGTGCCCACATTTAGTCTTATCATCATACTAACCATACCAAATCTATCTATTTGATAACTTCAATGGGGCACCACAAAACATGAACAACATGATTCATGAGGCAAGAAAAGTGTCCTATGTTTGACTCCCATGAACAAATAGGATGGCTCCACATGCAAGCAAAGTGTGTTATGTGAGGTGGCCATATAATAAATATTGCAAATGAAAAATAGTGTAAGGTACATTAAAAGGAATTTTTCTTTGTTCATGGGTATGTGCAGAATCATGATGGGCCAAAAAGTGGCAATATGATGGGTATGTGGCTGACAATTATCTTTTTACCAAAAATTGATTAAATGAAAAGGGTTTTTAAAGGAGATTCACAACTTTCAAATGATATAAATTATGCTTCACTTTGAATTTAATAAGTAATTATTATTCATTTTCTATTCAAATTACGACTAAAGTCCTAATTGATAGGCTGATTGAAAAACATTTATAGCTTTCAAACGGTATCAAATTTTTAAATTCAAAACATGTGTCACATTCTATGCTTTGCGTACTATAGGATTAAAAAAAATAAAAATTGAATTCCATGAATTTTTGACCAAGTGAAGGTGGTCAGACATACAATTTTTTATATTTTTTAAAAAGTTGTAATAAAAAAATCATAATTAATTATTTACTTAGAAAATAAAAATAAATAAATTATGCATCACATTAAGGCATGAGTCCTCTACTTATATATAAAATATTATAAAAAAAATATTATCATTTTATTGTGGTTGGGGGGTCAGACAGACACCTACTTCTTATTTTTTCCTTGAAATTTAAGTACCACTGCACTAAAATTTCAAATTTTCTCCAAATAATTTTTTTAAAAAAATCTAGTAGTTTAGAAACTACATTCAATTTGCTACAAATTCCATTCTTACATATTTTGGAAATAATATAGATAACTTATTCAAATTTTTACATCAATTTTCCTAACTCTGATTTTTCTAAAAAAAATTTCCACTTAAGGTCCTATTTTTTCCATGATGATCCTGCACATACCCTCATGTAAGGTCTCTTCTTAGGGGAACATCATGCTTAATTTTTCAAAGAGAGGACAAGTCAAAGAAATATAATACTTTCAGAGGAAATAAAACCTAATGACGCTACTAAGAAGAGGACACATCATAAGAAGAAATAAAATTGCATAGTGAAACATGAGTGTTACTGTATTGCCCCATTTTAAAGCGGTTGCTAGCAACATTGTTGTGAGAAATTTCTTTAAAGTAGAAGAAGAGATGAGAGGTTATTTTGAAATCACTATGCCAAGTCATATGTTCTTAAATTAAACTACATCATGAAAATGGTTACTCCGAAAATGTAATACTGAACATAACTCAGTACGCCACATGGGAGCCAACTTAAGGCATGTCATCTACATCACAAGCTTTCTCTTATATTTGCATGGAAGGTGTTAAAATAACCAAAAGAGACAATGACAAGTGTCACGAGGACAAGGCTACCTAAGCCCTTGCCCCCACTTAGTGCAAGACAAGGATGAGCCAAGATGATTGATGAAAAACATAATACAATGAAAATAAGTATCAATTAGAGGAACTAGGTGCTTCAACACAAGGAAAAGCACCAAAATCCTTAAGATTTGTTTTGTTACTCAAAGCCCTACATTCATTAGTGAAATGACCGTGACCTCTATGATATACACAAAATAAACTCTTGTAGTAACATTTTCTTCATGTTCTTGGAGGAAGGGATATCAAACGGTCTTGGAGGATTCCCAATGGGATACTCTCTTAATCAATAGTAGATGATGTTCATTCATTTTGTAACAAATATATCTCTTTCTTAGTAAAAGATGTCATACTTACACAAGGCTCTTTAGATTGCAATATTTTGCACTCTCTTTTACAAGAGGGTGGAAAATATATCAAATTTGAATCATTCTAATGCTTTGCATTATGAAATTTATGTTAAGCAAATATTTCTCTTTTTCTTTTTTTTCTTTTGAAGGATAATAACCAAGACCACTAGTGTCTATAAATTTAGGATGCACTAATGTGAAGAATCTTTTATAAGAGTGTTGATATTAAGTGAAGGCTTGCTTGTTTCTTTCAAGGGAAAATAGCCAAGACCACAAGTCATTTCTTCCATGTTAGTCTCTATAGGGAGACATATACCTTGTTCTCTAGCACCACATCCTTTTCTACTTCATCCAAGGCTTTTCATAAGTTCATAACATTTTCCATAAATCTTTTTCATTTCTTTTGGATTTGGTGGTTGTTCATAGTCAAGTTCCTCAAATCTTCTTGTTTAATTTATTGATTCTTGTAAAATTAGTTGAAGTGGATGATTTTGAATTTTGTGTTGACATTACCACATTTTATTTCCCCTTTTCATAAACTTTGTTTACATGATCTTGTATTCTCCCATGAATGTTGGTGTGAAATCTAAGGAACCCCAATAATCTTTTAATAGCTTCATGGCTTCCTCAATATGTTTTTCTTTTTCTTTCTATCACATGGATTCCACTTGTATAGTTGGTGTTAATGTTTTCAAAGGATTTTTCTTATTTTTCTCAATGAGTAAACTATTTGGTTCAAGGTCAACTTTGATTGTATACACTTTGTTGTTGTAGATATACATCATTATACAATGAATATTAGAAGGAACCCCATTCATTGGATGAATCAATGGTCTTCTTAAAAGAGTATTATATGAAAGATCATGAGGTATAGCATGGATCAAGGTTTTTAATGTTTCCTTTCCAGCTATAATAGGCAAAGTGATCATACCAAATGATTGTTTTCCTACATTGTCAAATCCTTGAATTGATAAGGAATTAGGTTTCATTCTTGATTTATCCATGCCAAGCCTATCCAAAAGGGTTATATTACACACATTAAGGGATGATCTATTATCATCAAGGGTTAACTTTATCCCTATTCTATTATATATAATTATTATTAGGAAAGATTCATTTTTTTTTTGTAGTTCCAAAGGAGGTAGCACACTTCGGTGGAAAATAATGTTCACATTCATTCCTTGAATCATTGCTACTATGTCATTTAGTTCGAAATTAGAAGGGATGGAAACTTCTTGTAAAGCACTTTGAATCATGTTATGATAATGAGGATATGCTTGAATAAGATCCCATAATGATATCTTAGTAGGATTATTGTTTAGTTTTTCAACAAGATTATACTCCTTTTCATTATGTAAAGGCAAATGAGGGGCACTAGGGAGGATAGGGTTAGGAAATGGAATGGATGTTGAAGGTGTTTGTATTGGTTGTGGATTGTTTCTAGTGTTATAATTTTATTGCTATGAAACATTATTCTTAGTGGTTCAAGGATGAGGACCGGTTTGTTTTGAGTTTGAGGTTTTTGTGAAGGTGGGTAAAGGATGAGCTGAGGCTAAATAATATTAACTTCTCTTAGGGAAGGATAATCTAATGTCACTCCATTATCTTCATTTAAGGAATCATCATTACTAGTGTTTGAAAGACATGTCAATGTTCTCATTTTCTTGCACCATGATATCCTCCCTAGTAGGAGAGGTTTCAGGAGAACTGAAAACTAGATTTTCATGACATTCAAAGGTTAGTTCTTCTAAAATGAATTCATCACAAGTAAGGGAGTTATCAATGGTTGTATTGTCTTGTTTATCAATAATGGCATTTTCTTCTTCAATAATATTTCCCCTAGTAGAAGAGAGACAAATAAAAATCTTATAACTCTCATTTATTTAATCATCTAACACCAGAATATCTTCTTCACAACTATATGAGATACTAGGAGAAGAAAAAATGTGATCATCATACTTATCTATGATTTCACCCACTTTCACTAAAACATTCTCACAAGCAAGGGATGGACAGAGACTAGGTAAGGTGATGTTTAGAAATTATGTGTCTATGATCTCATTCTCTTGAGCCATAATATCTTCCAAAGGGTGATGAGGAGAAAGAAAAACAATAATTCCATGATTCTCAATGATTTCATCTTCTTTCACCAAGATACCTTCATCACTAATAGGAGAGGTATCAAGAGAAGAACAACTATAATTGTCATGGTTATCTATGCTTGTATCATGTTCTATCACATCATCCCTAAAAATAGGAGAGATAGCAGCAAGTGTGTATTTAAGATAAGTGTCAAAAATTTTACTTTCTTGCACTAAGAGACTCTCATAACTAGGAAATGTATCGAATGAATTACTAACATGCTTATTGATGAACCTTTTCTTTGCAAACTTGGAAAAGATAGATCCTAACATTTGTGAAAAGTAATATATACAAACTCAAAATGAAAAGAGATTTAAAATACAATGCAATGAACTACAATAAAATGTGTCAATACAATTTCGAAATTAAGCAATACACAAAATTAATCAAATTAGGCTAGATCTATTGTAAATGAAATAGAAACTCAACAAACTCAAATAAATATCTCATGACAACAAATAGAAGCACAAAAATATTGGTCGTAATGTTGTAAAAGGAATTTTTAGGTATGAACTAGGACTAAATCACCCAAAGGGGTGTATGAGTCCTAGTTAGGGTTTTTGGAGGGTTCAAAAAGTGAAAATCACACATCACAAAATTCCAAAAAAATTGGGAAAAACATTTGTACAAGGATTAAATCACCTAGATGGGAAAATGAATCCCAATAAGGGTTTTTGCACCAAACTCAACAAATTCAAAGTTGATTCTAAGGTTTCTAGCTTTTTATATGTATTTAACTATTTGTAATTGTAGAATTTTAGTGAAATTGAATGATCCAATAAGAAAAAATGTAACCTATATGAAATTTTAACTAATGCAAGGTTTAGAAGCCTAAAATTTAAATTAACTAATGCAAGATCTAATGCAAAGCTAATGTAAGATAAATATAGGACTTTAATGGACTCCAAAACAAGAAATAAAGGGTTCGAAGATAAGGTTCACCAAAATGAACACAAGGAAATAGGGTTACACCTTTTGGGAGATGGAACTAAAAGGGGAAAGGGTCCCTTCCTATTTTGCTCTTAGTTCATTAAAGGAAACCAAGATCCCTCAACTAATTAAATTGATTAAGGAATGGGCTAGGGTTAGGATGTTTCCTTGGGTGTGATCAAAGAAAAAGGGGGGTTTCACCACTAAGAAAGGATAAAAAAGAAATAGATGAATGCAATGTGTAAATCTAACTATGTAACCTAGAATATAAAACTAAAAATTAGAATATTGAACTAGAGATAAATAGAGAGGCACCTAGAAAACTAAAGATGCTTGAAACAAGGTCTACAATCCTTAAATTATGAATTTTGATGATAATTGGGACTCATACACTGGTCTAGGTGATTTAGTCCCACTTTAGGTTTTCAAGCTAAATACAAAATCTGCAACTACTAAACTAGGATCTACAAAAATCTCTAAAAAGTGGTATACTAGGACTCATATGCCCAAGGTGGCAATTTAGTCCTAGTATGAGGGTTGATTTGAATGTATAATATCCTCTACTGATCTTTTATAGCTTCTCTCCTTTATGATATTTGAGTCTAAAACTTCAAATTTTGGCCTATAGGTGACTTTCTGTGAAGATGACACCTTCTTGACAACTTTGACAACTTATCCTCAATCTTGAAAATTAGTCTTCAAGGGATCTTCAAGCTCAAAAAACCTAGATTTGTAATCACACATGTAGAGGAGAGAAAATTTCTTGTTTGGTTAGTTCAAATAGGGGTTTTTCCTAGTCAAACCATGTTTTGGTAATTAGGCCTTAATGAGAAATGAAACATGAAACATGAGATTAAAATATAGAACCTTGTTAGAAACCTTGTAGATCTACAAAAAAGCATGAAGTGGCATCAATGGATGTAGATATTGATCATGATTCTTGATGAAATATAATGCATTTGAATACTTGAATTGATCTTGAATAATACACCACAACATTAGCTCAAAACCACATGCATGATGCATCAAGCCTTTGAAATGAAAATGGATCTTGGTTACTACAATAGTCTTCTCCAAATCTTCCCTTGAATTCCATAGAAATTCTCTTGAATTCTCTTGTGAAATTACTCTTGATTGCTTATGAAATTGAAGGATGAAACTATGTAAAATTATCTTGTATTTATACTTGATTATCCCAAATTTCTCAAAATTACAACACTGCAAGTGGACATCAAATCTAGGATAATAAAATCCCACCAACAATTTGATTCAAAATAGGTCCTAGTTAAAGTAGGATGCATACACCAGTTGTGGCGTATGAGTCCCAATAGCTAAAACTTGATCCGACATAGATTTCTAGGAGTCTCTTGTTTAATGTGCAATTTAAAATGAGGTTCCAAGACTTAGGTGGGATTCATACACCAAAGGTGGAATATAAGTCTGAGATCACTAGATTTGGAACACATGAGCAAAACAATTGAATTATGATTGGTTATTTGATAAGTGTGTGGATTATCCACATGAAAACATCCCATTAATAAGGCTTATGGATACAAAATAGGACCAATCAAGGCATAAATAAGCCCAATTAATTAGTAAACACCTATCTTAGTGTGAAAGTGTAAAGATATACTTTACAACACCCTAAATAAGACACAATTAGGTCCATTTAGTTTTAAAAGGCCCTAAAATTAATTTTAATGCATAAAACACATTACAACACTAAATCAAGGTGACATTAGGCTCAATTTAATATTAATTATTCCCAAATTAAGTTTGAAAAAGGGATACTTTTTCCTACACTATAGCAATATACCTTTTAACTCTTGAGATTCATGGGATGGAGCTAGGACAACCTATTCTTGGACAAGGTTTGTATAACTTAGTGTTGGTATAGCAAGAACAACAACTATTAGAGGTAATGGAAATGGTATAGGTGGTTGTATCTTAGAAAATATAGGCATTGGAGGCCTTGGGGCTATTTTACCAGCCTGTATGAGGCTATTATCTTCTCTAATGGTGATGTAATATTCATTAGGAAGTGTATTTCCACCCATTGAATGAATCATCACAAATATATCATTATTAAGGTATTTAAGGAAATATAAAAAATGCATGTTGAGATGAAGGTATTATCATTGTTGGAATTCTATTTAAAATTTTCTAGAAATGGTAGTTAAAATCAGACATATACTAATGTGGAGCTCTCTTGATGGTAGTTAGATGCTCCACCAAAGACAAATGACCTAACTTTTCCTCAAATTGCTTTTGCAAAGCATCTCCCAATTGATACCAGGTTGTGATTGAATTAACTACCAAACTTGTGAACCATTACAAATCTTTTCCTTTTAGTTATGTGTCAAAGAGCTAGATTGCTACAATCTCAATTGTGATATTGTGAACTAGACATAATGTAGGCACATCTTTGATATGCTCAATAGGTGTAATTTAATCTTCTCATGTTAAAGAAGGTAAGCTTCTAAGGGCTACCATAGCAATATCATCATATTGAGCAAGATTTAATGGGATTCCCCCATTAAAAATTGCAAAAGAAAACTACATTTTCATTGGATTTGTCAACACTCGTATATTCAATACTAGAACTCTTGGAATAAGAATTGTAGGCTTGTAATTTGGAGGTGTGGAATGTGATCTAGATGGTGGGCTAAGAATCCTTCTTGTTTCCTTTCCTTTTCTTCTTGGTGGTGATAACTACAAATACCTAAAGAAAGTAGAACTTCCTCTTGTTTGTACTCTCCACATGTGTTGATTGCACTAGATCTACTTGAAAATTGGAGATTAGAATCACTAGGTATATGTTGATAACCTCGAAAAGGCCAAAAAAACTCCTACATATACAAGGACAGTAGTAAAACTTTTTATTTCTTGACTGAAATAGGTTTTAGTGTTACATTGGGCGTGCTAAAAACTATTGTCATGTGTGACCATCAACCCTCATTGGTACCCCTTAACCTCTCTGATGTCATCCTCACTAATAGCTTAGGATTTTGGTATAGTGGCACTCAATTTGTGTCAACAAAACTAGCAACTCTACTAGGGAGGATTCGACTCCCACTCCCAACATTCTTTTCATCTCACAATTAACTGTTTCTATCAACCTCTTGACTAGGGGGTTAAATTGTTGTCACGTGGGACCCCTAACCCTTGTTGGTACCCCTTAACCTCTCTAATGTCACTTTTACTATCAAATTAGTCTTTTGGTGTAATGGCACTTAGTTTGTGTCAATAGTCATAAGAACCCCTAGAAAATAGGAGATTCTCTGGCATGCATCATAGACCATCAATAGCTTATGCAAATATTCTATTAGGTGTTTGATAAATTTTTGTCATGTCTAAAATGATATCCCCCACTTTTCACTCTTATATTTGTCATAGAATCCATCATAACATCCTTAAAAATAGGCTTCCCATGTTAGACCTCTAAATGGACATCTTTCTATGACAATAACTTATTTTTCAAGGCACCAACATGTGGAAAAGTTCCAAATCAAAATATCACAACACTTTTGATGAGGACATTTATTTAATGACATAAATGATATTTATCCATGAGAAAATGTAAAAATAAGAATAAATAAATAACTTAGGAATTTTCAAGGTTGAGGCACCTTGATTCCCAACACATACTAGTATTAAAGGGGGGTTTTCTCTCCAATTTCCATACATCCATATTCTCATGTATAGATTGATCATAAAGTGACATTAACTAAAAGATGAATAAAAGCTTCTTATGGATATATAAAAGAGATAAATATAGATTGGTAGGCCTGGGATCTAATTCCTCCCACAAAAAAGGTAGAATGTAATATAGTTATCCCCAATCAAATAATTAGAAATTATAAACTTTTATGCCCATTAAACAAATGTAACTAGAACCACATACTTTGTTATTCCAAATTAAGAGAATACAACTTAGTTTGTCATCCATGAGATTAGTAAACAAAAATTATCTAAAAAAAAATGATGAAGAAAGGTCTATCTAAATGAATCTCCTAATTCTCTCATCAAGAGTAAGAACAAAATCAAATAACTAACTTAGAGAAAGAGGATTTCCTTCCCTCGATAATACTTATACATCAAATGGATTTTGAGGTTCTAATAGTTGTAGAAAGGTAGAATTAGGTAGTACCAGATCCTAATTATAAAAAATCTTCTCAATAAAAGCATATTCAAGATCCTA
Organism: Sequoia sempervirens; assembly: GCA_007258455.2. Lineage (NCBI taxonomy): Eukaryota > Viridiplantae > Streptophyta > Pinopsida > Cupressales > Cupressaceae > Sequoia > Sequoia sempervirens. The sequence goes on along the minus strand of VDFB02381519.1, from coordinate 177,884 downwards.
AAAATTATGTTAAATATATATTTTTATTATTCGAATGACCATTCAGTAAATATTTTTCTCCAATATACCATTCCTTTCTTTATTATGGGACTTAACTAGAATAAAACCATTTAAGTCGAGCCCTTCTGCATGGACTAGGGATTTCTATTTTGTATTAGCTTTAGCTATAGATACATCTAGCAAAGGATGAATATTATATGATGTTTTATATTGGAAATTTCATAAATTATGCCCATGAGAATGATAAATACCTCTAAAGGGAATAACCCCAAGATATAATTGTTGAATCTAATATATATTTCCTACTCTAATCTCTATAGAATCTAGTAAAGTATTTTAATAATATTAGTTTTCAGAAAAGTATGAATATAATAAATTACATTTCTCCCTAGTGTGGGATTAGAAGATACCAAAGGTTCCTCAAGGGCAACTACAATAGAATTCAAAATATTTGATCTCTAGAATTCCAAGAGAAGACAAAAGGTTAACCTAGACTATAATCTTAGCCAAGATCTCCTTAACTAAATTAAACCACATCATCCAAGATTCAATGTGCAAATTATCTTGATGATGAAAGGAAGTTCCACCCTTAAAATCCAAAATTTAATCAGCCATTCTTATAAAAAGACAATGAAGAAACCATTTGACACTAAAATAACCTTTAAATCTCCTTGTTACTATCAAATATGACACACCCAATTCTCAAGGAAATGCAACATGGTTTTCAAAGCCATAATTTATATACCAAAGCATGGTATAACATATAATAAACATCAATGAGTATAACCTTAGGATTAATGACTGAAATAGGATGAGCCTAACTCTTTTGCAAAAAACCATTAGATCAAGATGGTTATGAACCCTTTAATCAAATGTAGCTTCATGTCTATCCTACATGAGAAATTAAGAGAAATTTCATGCATAAATTGTGACCACATTAACTAGAACATCCTTATGAGATAAATGAAAGGTTCCTTCTATCCTCCTCTAGATCGTGTCACATGTAAAACCCTTAATTCCAAAGATCTTAAAACAATTAATAAAAGAATATTAAAAGAACTCATAAAAATCAAACCAATATAAAATAAACTAAATAGATCACTAAAAATAATTAAATAAATAATTTCATACCAAAAGCCCTTGCATACATGAACATGCAATAAAAAATCACCTCATCCGTGCTGATCAGCCTAAAAAAAACAATATTGCTCACTATTCATCTAATAAAATTTTCCAATCCACTCTTAATATAATTTTTTTTAATAATAAAACTAATCATAGAATGTCTATGTATTATAAATACAATTTTAAACTATATAAAAGATTTACTTGGGATAGTGATGAATTCGTCACACCCCTCATGGTAATACACATTAGACATTAGGACAATATCGATGGAATAAGTATGGGTGTCTGGGTGTCATTAATCGCACATTAACCTTTACACGTTTGATAGGGCATACGATGAATTGACACTGACACCAAAAACCTTGAAATTGACGTCACAATTCTACAGTAAAAAGAGCAGGGAGAATAAAGGGAGAAGAAGGGCAGAACTCGAATGAATGTTCTTCCACATTTAAGAATAACAGAAGAAAGAGATAATTTATGCCATATGTGTTCTATTTTGTTCTCTCTGCTCTCTTGCTTATCGACATGGTTTGGAATAACAGAGAAGAAACGAGTTGCTTTCAGGGGAAAAAGCTGCTAACGTGAATTCCAAACAAAGCATATTCTCCAACAGTCATGAATGATCTGAAACAACATACGTACTGAAGAAAAAGAAGAGGGTGGTAATTTCGTAATCTGGAAGATGGTTTCACTTTTTTGGACCAAACCTAAATTACATCTTACCCGGCTGTTTAATCTCTTCTGCACTGAAGCGTATCCATTTATCGCTAGAAAAGAAAAATATTCTCTAAAACACTGGTAAGATGCATTTGTTTTATTATAAATTGATATGACAGCCAGAGATTTAATGCATAGAATATAGTGAGAAGGTCGAAAAAAATATAGAGCAGAAGAAGCAAGGATGAGGGCTGATGTGTTCGTTGCCTGCAGAGATGGCGATCTCATCAGTATTCAGAAATTATATAGGGAGAACCCTCGGCTTCTGGAAGAGGTTGCATTTGAAGAAAACAGTCTTCTCCACATCGCTGCAAGGGAAGGACACAGTGAAATTGTTTCATGGGTTCTTACCCAATCGAGTGGTTACCGTTTTATGACGAAAATTCGCAATGCTGATAAAAATACGGCCTTGCATGAGGCTGCTAAGGGCGGGAATGGGCAAGTGGTAAGAACTCTGCTTGGCTACAACAAGTCTGCCGCCCGTAAGCGTAATCAGTTTGGGGAGACGGCTCTAATTATAGCATCTGAGAACGGTCATGTGGAAGCAGTGAGGCTTTTGATGGAGGCCACTCCTTGGTTTATGATTTTATGGCCAAGGAATGACCACCAAACATGCCTCCACGTTGCAGCTTACGAAGGGTATCTAGGTAATACTATAACCATTATTTTATTTATTTCAAAAGTAACCATAGCTTATGTATAGCATTTGAACTCGTATTAATACACAATTTATTTTTATAAGTATGCTTTACACAAATCATTGTATATTGTTTCTTTAAAGTTGTGTTCTACAGTAGCTTATCTTCTAATTTTGTCATTATAAGTTCACCTTGATAACCTTTAAATGTAATGAGTTATAATGTAATGCAGATGTAATGAGGTTGATATTAGCGAAGCAGAGTTTTTGGGATATAATACATCTTATATCTCTTATTCCTGATGTGTATGGTGCCACTCCCTTACATACTGCAATTCATGGAAGACGTATGGACATTGTAAATGTAATAAAAACTAAATTCATGGTGTTGTAGTCATTGGTTTGACAAGAGTTTAATGATAAAGAAGGATGAATATGGAAGATGTCCCATTCATGTGGCAGCATTGAATGGATGTTTGGAGATAGTTGAAGGATTTATGTTTGTAATGCCAGATTGTATAGAAATCTGTAGTAGAGATCTTAAAACTGCCCTACATTTTGCTGTGGAGTATAATCGGTTCGATGTTGTATAGAAACTCTTATCTCCTCTTCAACCAACAAGAATTGCAAAATTGGTGAGTTATGACCATGACATTTCTGGCAATACCGCATTGCATTTGGCAGCAAAAAATGGAGTAGACCCTCAGGTTATTTTTCTCTCTTTTATTAGATGCTATATTAAATATTAAATTAATTGTTGAATTTATATTGTTACAATATGATTAACATCAATTGAATTGAATTTATAGCTTTTTCTCTCTTTTACTAAATTTATATCTACGATTTTATGTTAATTTTATTATTTTTCATTATATTATTTGGTTGAAATTAATTAGTTGAATTGGTGTTGTTATAATTTGACTCACGCCAACTTAATTGAAATGATTTAATTATAATTATAATTTTCCTGTCAACCATTTTGAAAAATCAAATAAACAGCCGGTATGCCTATTTAATTTAGGCTGGCTGTTTATATAGGAGCCCAAGTCTCCATGTAAATAGAGGTTCCTGATTATATACAGTCTTTATTTGGGGTATTATGTAATTACAAGTTATCAATGTTTGGGCACCTAATTGTATGTCTTCAGCAATTTTTCTTTTTTAAATTGAGGTAAATTGTTTTTTGTTGTAATTTTTTCCTCTCTTTTAAACTTAATAATGATGTGGTAATTTTTTTTATTTTGTTAATGGTGCAGCTTGTTGAATATTTGTTATCATTTTCTGGTATAAAAGTGAATGCTGTAAACAATGAAGGCCAGAGTGCACTTGACATAGCGGCTGGTGTTGAATCTGATAATAATTGCAATTTGAGTAGGATTGCAATGATTCTGCGAGATGGGGGTGCAACTCATAGTTCCATAGGACATTCCAAAGCTTCTAGTCAATCAGAACAGTATAGAAACCAGATTCGTGCCAACGAGGATAAAGTAATTGCAGTGGACACGCTGGTGGCCTCTTTAGTTGCCACAGTGACATTTGCAGCTTTGTTTCAGGTGCCAGGAGGAAATGATAAAGGTACATCACGACGAAATGATAAAGATAAACCTCAAGACATGGTACTAGAAACCCTTTTTCAAGTGTTTTTATTCTCAGATTGTCTTGCCTTCTTTGCCTCCATCACAGTGGTCGTGGCATGGATATTTAGGGAACGACTACAAGAAAAGATTTCTATGGATCGCTCTCCATTGGCCAAATTGTCCCTGCTATGTTTAGAACTCTCAGTAATGTCAGCAGCTCTTGCATTTCTAAGTGCAGTCATCCTCGCGACAATACCCCGCAATCTTAAAAAGGATAACGATGATTTCATGGAATATAAGTTAATCTTTGGAGGTGAAATCTTGACAGCATCACTTGTACCTACAATTGCTGTTCTCCTTCTAGCCCTTGTCTGGACTTTCGAGTACTATTTTAGGGCCACAAATGATTCCCGACAAAAACTTGAGACCCAATTTCAACAGGTTGTAATCTACATAATTCCCCCTTGTCTCCTCATATTCGCAGTAATCTTCACCTATGGCTTCAAAGAATTGATGTGACACCTTCCTTAGAAATTTCTATTGTTGGAGAATTGACCTGGACGACAAATTTTAATTTCTCCTGCTTCTCTACCCCGTACGTCCACCATATATCTCTTCCCTTTATGAGGTGCTTCGAAGATTTATTTTTAACAGTGTCTCCATCTTCTGTGTACGGGCTCTGGTTGCTGTTCATCTGGGTGGCTTTATTGGCTTTATTATCAAGTGTTTGTATTTTGTTTACTGCAAGCTGGTGGTTCCTGTTCATCCTTTCACAATGGTGTTTCGATCTGGTTTTGTTTATAAAGTACATTCTAAATTTTGATTTATTAGTTCCTGCCGACAGGCAGGATATTTATGCATCCATTCAATTCAATTTTTTTGTCTTGACATTGACAATGTCACCAATGAAAAACTGGAATTTAAATGTTGATCACTGAATCTATATAGTCTATATTAAATTGTTAGGTTTTCAAAAATACAATATGCTTTTATCTTTTTTCCTACTGGTTGGTGTTGTGAATAAACAGTGATAAAAATAGAGTTTTAATTTTACTAAAAATCGCACAAAAATTAGCTGTCCCGTCAACTGTCAATATCCATAAATAATTAAAATTTTCTTGACTCATTTTGTCTTTTTGTAGACTTTTACCCGTCGTGTGACACGATATGACCGTGTTCTATATTGAACAGTTAATTTTGGCGGGCGTTCTGTCAAACTTAAACGCTAAATACAATCTGAAATATCACATCAAATATATGAGTACAATGAAGAATCTGACATCCATATATTTCAAATCTTCTTTTTTAAAGTAAACTGGAAGGAAAGACCACTACCTATTGGGTAGTTGTGTGGCTCGAACCTAGGCAGCACTGGGGAAGTCCCAAGACGCATGATGCCTAAATCTTAGTAAATATAAAGGGCTTACTTTTTAAGGAAATTTGATGCAGTAAATTTTATGATTTAATCAGGGAGGGAGACTTAATATAGGTTGTAGTGACAAAAAGAAAACTAAACTATTGTTTGGTACATGCCTTCCCAGACAAAAAGAAAATTAAACTATTGTTTGGTACCTACGTGCCTTCTAAGTCTTTATTGTTTTTTTTTTGTTTGTCACTTTCTTGTGTTGATATTCTTTTTGCATGGAGATTTTCTCTTGGTGGTTAAAAAGGCCCTCCCCTTGAAAGTCTGAGATAAACTTTGACGGAAAAATACTTAAAGCTAACGGGACCAAAAAATTTACGCAAATCCCGTTACTTGCATCAGCGATCCCGTACACATGAACGGCAAATTTTCAACTTGTAAACCATAATTAAAAACAAAAAAACAAAACGGAATTTAAATGTTGATCACTGAATCTATATAGTCTATATTAAATTGTTAGGTTCTCAAAAAATACAATATGCTTTTATCTTTTTTCCTACTGGTTGATATTGTGAATAGTAAGTGATAAAAATAGAGTTTTAATTTTATAAACAATTTAAAGCTTATTATTAATTACATGAACCAAACCCAAATTACCAATCGGCAGGAACGTGACGCAACTGCGTCTCTTGTTTAGATCGTTCATATGAAATCATACATTTTTTTCAGTTAAATCTATTTAAACAACCACCAAAACAAGTTAAAACTTTTAGTGTGTTGCTGGGAAGACCCAACTTTATTTCTATTTTGTTTGTTTCTTTACAATGGGCCCCTCTTCAAATATGAATACAGATTTTTAAAGTTATAAAAACAAAGTAAAGAGACTAGAAATGATTGTACCAACCTTATCGCTATCATCTTCTCTCACAATATGTCATGCTTTTTTTCTTTATAGAATCATTTTTATAGGTAATTTGTTTTCTAAATTTTCTTGAATATTAAATGGTTCAATGCAAATTTAATTATTATTAGCGGTATTCTACAATAGAAAGGGATGGAATGTAGTAACATGAGTGTGCTAGCAAGAAATTTTATTTTTTACATGTTAAAATATACATATAAAAAATTAGATGCAAATAAATATTTTTTAAATAAATTAAATGATGTAGATACAATTAAATTTTTGTATTCATATATAAAATAAATAAATAAAATTCCAAAAAAAAAACAATTCAAGTAAATAAATAGTTTCAAATAGATATGTCTTTACATTTTTAGGATGTATACTAGTTTTATAAATAAGAAATAATTATATTATACTAATCCTTTTATATTAATTATTAATCTTTAATCATTATATTTAATTTTTTATTTTTTTAAAACCATTAGCTTTATAAAATATGCTATAAATTGTATTTGAATGTATAATTTTTTAAAATAATAATTATATTTATAATATATATTTTTTTAAAGAGGGGTAAAAATTTATTCAAACCAAAAGGAATAGTACAAAGCAAGGGAATTACACATCCCTATCAATCTCAACTAATTGGCCCAACTTTTGAGACAAATTCAGGGGTAATTGACCCCTATCCATAATATTCCAGTCATACCCATGATCAGAAGCCCACTTAGCCAAACAATCTGCAACCCCATTCCATTCACACTAAATATGATAGAAAGATACAAAATCTAAGGAAGCACAGAGATTAAGAATCTATTTTATAATAACATCTAGCTGCCAACTAACATCCTCTAATTGCTACCTCTTCAACAAATTCACTACCACCTAAGAGTCTAATTCACAAATGATCCATCTCCACCCGAGAGCACAAACATGCTCCATAGCACACAAAATAGCAAGAGCCTCCATCACATTCTTAGTATACCAGCCCTTATAAACTGAAAAGATAAACTCAACAATTCCTGAACTAGTCCACCCAATGTCTATAATACCAGCATGGCCAGGATTTCCATGAGAAGATCCATCCGTGTTGATTTTCAACACACCCTGAGGGGGGGGGACTCCAACACCCCTCTATTTAGCTTTCAAAGGGAATGACAATATCTAATTCTCTTGACCTGACTAGCACTCTGAGCAGCCCCCATCTGAAGAGGAAGATGAAGATGAGTATAAATGGAACCCTCTCTAGGATCCAAACCCTCAACCAAGTCACACTTTACCATAGTAGTTCACCCACTGAATGAAGAATCCTCCACTACAAATGTTGGACAACTAGCTTCACATCTTGAAAAACCCTTTGATTCCTCTCCAACCAAATATGCCAGATAATAAAAGTCAGTCCCAAAGCCCAAGAAAATTGAAGAAAAGAAGTCTTAACAGGGGCCTTCCCCCACCGAGAAAAGACCTCCGCCAAAGAAAAGACGTGCCATCAAGCTCATTCCACACATCCCACCAAAAGTGCCAAAGCCTCCTAGAAAAGGAGCACTGAATGAAGAGATGAGAGACATTCTCTTCACTTTTACCACACAAAAAACACATCAAGGGACCTTGAAATCCTCTCTTGCATGATTTATCCCAAGTAAGACACAGATTTTGGACAACCAGCCATAGAAAAAATTTACACTTGGGCCACAAAAATTTATTCCACACATGCCTCCACCAAGGAATCTCCATGTCCCCAAACACCTGCCTAAGCAACTTGTCATAACCTGCTAAAACAAAATACTTACTAGATAAATCACTTTTACTCCAAGCTAGAACACTTTGTCCCACCATGGAATTGCATTCCCGTGATGCTAGAATTTGAGCCTTGAAAGTCTAGTATTCTAGCATCCCTTGTGGTAGTATTGTATACACACTAGACATTACATGGGAAAAATAAATAAAATGAACTAAAAAGTAACGAGATGAAAGGGACAAGATTGCTTGCATAAATATGAGTGTAATTTCAAAGGAATGGAGTCTAGTTATTATAATTCTCCTAGATTGGAAAAGGCACAAGGTATGTAAATTCATCATATAGAGAAATTTGGCCATGTAAAGTAGTGAGATTAGTAGACCCATCCTTTTTGTTGTCTTTATTATCTTCATTGACTTCTTGGTGTGGTTGATGTATAGTTTGATCTATGGGTTTCAATTTTTTATTGGTGTCTACTTATATTCATTTAAAGGATAAAGATGGTTGTCGAGCTCAACCATGTACCCTTAATGCTCTCATTCTTGTTTATAACCATGGAGATTTTTGGAATGACAAGGAAGGAACTTTAGCAATAAGAAGTGTGTGAATCTATAATAGTTTCAAAACAACTGGAAGAGTGAGAGAGGATTAAAAAAGAGCTCCCCGATTAGATAATATCATAACTACAATTATAAATGCCCACCTTTTTATTTTTTTAAACCACCCTTAAGTCATTAGAAGAATGTATGAATTAGTTAATTTTTTGGTGATGCACATTAGGATATTTCAAGTAACAACTAAAATATTAAAACATAAACTTATCTCTCTCCACACATCATGTGATAAATAAATATTTAAAATGAGGAAGTCCATTCAAATGATGGAAGGACTCAATAAAAGGTAGCCTCAAGGATGGCTTAGTGGCAAGATATGTTCAATTTTTTTTTAATAATTTCTTAGAAAAATTTAACCAAATACAAACCAATATCTTGGCTAGCTACCTTTCAATTAAAGGTTGGAAGACATTATGGATGTTCCTCAAGCATAAATTAATTTTTTTTTCTATTATATGTAGTTGAAAAAGTGTTCCTAGTGCCACAACCTTCTCTAACCTTATACATAACATTCAATAATGGAAAATTATATATAAAACTTATCATGAATGATTTAAATTATGATTAATTCTCATTGTAGCCTCGTAATACCACATCTAATGGAGAAAGTGGGGTTATACTAACTCACTCAAATATTTTAAAAATTATTTTCATCGATCATCAATAAAATTTATATACATAGTTATACATGCTCATTTATGGCAATAAAATTCATAAACTAAAGTTAATGTTATTCTTAATACCATAAGAATCCATGCACTTGAATTTATACTATTATTAAAATTAGTAACCGTAGTTTTAGATCGCTAATAAATACCATGAATGATTATATGGGATTTGAATTTGGCTATTATTGTTTAGTATAATATGTTATTTAGAATACCAAGGTCTATTATATAGTGATACTTGGTTGAACTTGAGTTTTTAGCTTTGAAATTATGTGTAGATATTTAAGTGCCTAAATTGAAACCTAACAAATTATTATAAGGTTTTCTTAACAACAATGTAGAGAGTTGAGACAATATAAAAGAGGTGATGAAATTTATGGAGGGCCATGTTGTTGATGAGACTATTTGCAATAATAGACATGACCTTAGGGCCCAATGGTTTTAAATTACCAAGCAAGAGGAGATATTTTAGAAACAAAATCTTGAATTCAATGGCTTACTGAACGTGACATAAAACAAAGTTTTTCCATCAATCTACCATGAAACATGGGATCAGGAATAGAATAAGAGAGTGGATATGTCCCAATCACCACATCCCATCCAATTATCACTCACTCCATGCTCACTTAACCTCCCAAAAAAAAAAAACACTTTGAGCCATTAAAAACCATTTAAAGAAGATGGTACTACTTTGAATACTAAGGATGAAATTGTGGAAAAGGCTAGCTCTATATTTTTTTAATTTTTAGAAGACTTTGGATTTTTCTCTTGAGGATTGTATGGACCTCCTCCAAGTGATCCCCCTAATAATCATAGATGAAGATCTTAAAGAACTAAAAAAAATTGTTTTTATCAGAAGTTAGGCTTGTTATTTTCTCCTTTAGCAATTTCAAAGACTCGGGGCCAAATGAGTTTCCTCTTGCCTTCTTTCAAAAAATTTGGGACATTATTTGTGGTGACCTCTTAAATGCTACTCATGAATTATTTCATTCAAGTAGACTCCTAATCCACTTAGTTCCACTTTTATTGTTCTTATTCCAAATAAGGAAGTTGTTTGCTTCATCCAAGATTTCAAGCCTATAAGCCTTTGTAACATGACTTATATGATATTTTCTAATATTATAGTAAGTAAATTGAAAGTTCTTCTGAAAAAAATGTTTTGCTAAGGGGAGACATATTTTGGATAATACAGTCTCAACCCATGAGATTTTTCATTCTATGGATCAAAAAAGAAATCAAGGATGACTTTGAATTTGGACATCTCAAAAGCTTATGACAGAGTGTCTTGGTAATTTCTAATTGTTGTTATCAAACAATATGGGTTTAAAATGAAGTTCCTTAAGCTTATTACCTCTTGTATTACTACCCCTAAGTGTTCTATCAAGTAGTGAATGGTGTTCCCAGGGGTTTTTTTCTTGTGGTCAAGATTTAAGACAATGCAATCCCCTTTATCCCTACCTATTCATAATTGTGGCTAATTTTTTAGTGAGAAATATTCAAAACTTCTTGATAAAAAGTTGTTGAAAGGATTTAAGGTTGCTTCTTGTCTTCCTCATTCTCATGAATAGTTTGTTAATGATTCTATCCGTTTTGGAGAAGCCTTGGTTATTGAAGTAGGACACTAGAATTCCATTTTGAATGACTATGCTAAGACTTATCGCCAAAATATTAATTATATATTAATAAAAGTAAAATGTAATTCTTCAATTTGGAGAAAATTGTAAAAGATAGAGTTATGCATATTCTAGGCCACCAAGATGATGTTCTTCTAGGTTTCTACCTGAGCCTTGCTTTAATTTCTAGGAAACCGAGTAGCAACTACTATAATTACATTATAGAGAGAATCGAAAAAAAATGGTAGGATGGAAGGGTAAAATTCTCATCCAATATGAGAAATTGTAGCTGCTCAAAGATTCTTCATAAAATATTCTAGTTTACTACCTCTCTCTTTTTAATATCTCTTCCTTGATTGCTAAAAATATAGAATAGATTCAAAGGAGATTCTTGTGGTCAAATATTAAGGAGCGTAATATAATTGCTTTAGTTGGTTTGGATAAAGTGTGAGATCCTAAATGGGCTAGAGACCTTAGCATAAGGAGACTAATTTTTTTCAAAAAAGCTCTAGTTGCTAAAATGGGCTAGTGCCTTCTTGAAGGTGGTAAAGATTGGGTTAAAATTTTAAGGGACAAATACTTAAGAAATACAAGGAAGAGTAGCTTTCTAAATGCACTGGATACGTCTTATGGTTCCATGTTTTGGAACAACCTCCTTAAAATAAGGTGTGCTAAAACTTGGGGTTAGAAAAAGAATAGGAAATGGTAAAGATATTGATTTTTGGGATGATGTTTGGTTCAATGGTCCCCCTCTTTCCTCCATTAATCACCTCATCTAATTAAAAAAAAGGCTTATCAGAATCAATGATAAGAAAGTTGTTGGTTATATAAATTGGGATGGTATAGAGCCTAAATGAAATAATTTCAAAAATTAATTAGTTGGAGTCAATCTAAGAGGAGGAAGACAACAAAATTGGGATTCTACTTTGAAAATGTTACATTAAAGTATAGGCAATTATTCCATTTTCTCAAATGATAGAAAGGATGAGTGGATATGGACTAATCATCCTTTTGGATTCTTTTTGGTGAAGTCTACTTATAAAGTTATGGAGAAGCCTTTGATTCCTCAAAGATAGATATGTTTGGATAAAGAACTTGATCCACAAAGTGAATTATTTTTAGTGGGCTATTGTATATGGGAACATTTTTAGCACTGATAATCTTAACAAAAGATTGTTCCAATTTGTGAATAGCTCTTTCCTTTGTAATGGAGATCTAGAGTGTATAATGCACCTATGTTTTCACTATTCCTACTTTAGAGAGGTATGATCATACATTATTCCTATGATCATGATTGATTGGGTATTTCCTTCCTTAATAAAGCTATTCTTAGATATCTGGTATGTTTGTCCTTATTATCATAATATAATTGTGGACCTATGAAGACAATAAATTTGGGATGCTTATTTCTAAATATTACATCAAAGTATAGGTGATTCTTCCTTTTTATCAAAGTATAGAAAAGATGAGTGGATATAGACTAAGCATCCTTTTGGATGCCTATTAGTTAAGTCTACTAATGAAGTTATGGAGAATCCTTTGATTCCTCAAAGATAGATATGTTTGGATAAAGAACTTGATCCACAAAGTGAATTGTTTTTAGTGGGCTATTGTATATGGGAACATTTTTAGCACTGATAATCTTAACAAAAGATCGTTCCAATTTGTGAATAACTCTTTCCTTTGTAATGGAGATCTAGAGTGTATAATGCATCTATGTTTTCACTATTCCTACTTTAGAGAGGTATGATCATACATTATTCCTATGATCATGATTGATTGGGTATTTCCTTCCTTAATAAAGCTATTCTTAGATATCTGGTATGTTTGTCCTTATTATCATAATATAATTGTGGACCTATGAAGACAATAAATTTGGGATGCTTATTTCTAAATATTACATCAAAGTATAGGTGATTCTTCCTTTTTATCAAAGTATAGAAAAGATGAGTGGATATAGACTAAGCATCCTTTTGGATGCCTATTAGTTAAGTCTACTAATGAAGTTATGGAGAATCCTTTGATTCCTCCTCCCATTGGAATCATGTTTGGATAAAGCACTTGATCCCTAAAGTGAATTGTTTTTAGTTGGTTGTGATCCATGGAAACATTCTTACCACTGATAATATTAACAAAAGAGGGTTCAAATTATTGAATAGGTGTTTCCTTTCTAATCAAGATCAATAGTCTATAATGTACGTATTTTTCACTATTCCTACTCCAAAGAGGTATGATCATACTTTCTTCCTATGCTCATGATTGATTGCATCTTTCCTTGTTTAATAAAGTTGTGCTTGGATAGCTGGTATGTTTTTCCTTATTCTCATAATATATTTGTGAACTTGTGCCATAGAAAATTGGACCCATTGCTTTCCATGAGATTAAATGGACTTAATGAGGTCCTAATCTAGTGTTGTGATGTCTTGTAAAGGTGTTGTAAAGTGTTGTAAGATGCTTTCACACTTTTCTAGACTTAATTAACTTATTTCTTCATAATTCAACATTATAAAACATATTTATTTACATTATTACATCAATCTAGAATATTCTTAATGTGAACTTAATGACAAACTAGTGTTGTAATGTGATTTAAACATTCACATTGGTTCTTGTGTATTCCTAGGCTATGTGGATGTAATTTTAGTGTTGTCAAGCATATTTCACTACACTCTCACATTGAATTATGTGTCCCAATCCCTATTTGAAATTTACATCATCACTAACATGTCCTATTTTATCCATATTGTACATCTTGAGTCTTTAATTGATCAAACACCCGACAAAATAGTATTTTAAACCTTATTTCCTATCTCCTTAGCTTAATAGATGTTAGAATGGAACCTGTGGGACCCATTCTCCATGCATGGTGAATGAGTCCCATCCAAGTGAGACTCATTCTCCAAGGGTGGGGAATGTGTCCTATCTAGCCCCCATTTTGACCCTTGAGTGGGAAAAGGTAAAATTTGAAGTTTATTTTCACTACATGTCGACCTGTGATGTAGCACATAATTGGATACTAAGGCATAATTGACTATAAATAAGAATTTTTATCCTCATTTTACAACTATCCATCTCTCTCATCAATTCAAGTATTCATTCTTCATTTATCTTCTATCACAAGTCAAGCAAGTTGAGGTTTCTCCATTAGAGGTCATCAAGTTAGCTTGCTAAAGTATTCAAGGGATTAATATTCATGTAATGTTGTAGACAAACAATATCAAATCATTATGAAAAGGTGGTAACTTCCATTTTGCATGCTTCATTCCTTTATTTCATCATTTTAGTTTAATTACCTAAATGAAGTTTGACCAAGGCAAACCCCCATGCCATAACATTCAATATATCTCTCTTTTGTCTTGTTTTTTGCAAACCTTGGACTCTTGTAGGCTTATGAATTATTGGATATAAATTTTTAAAGTCATTCAAGTCATCTCTTCATCATTCAAGTCAATATATCAACAAAAGGACATTTTTAGACCCAAATCTGACAATTTCAGAAGTGGAGACTTGTAGGAGGAATAAGTATAGATCTAAGTCAACAAAATATTCCTCTAATTTTCTATATTTCTATAGGTAGACTGATTCACCACCCATGGTGAATGAGTCCCACCTGTAGGCCTAAAAATAAGTTTTGTCAGATTTCAGCTCCCGACTGTTAGAAATTAGCTCCCAACAGTGTTTCAATAGTAGGAGGACTAATTCACCACCCTTGGAGAATGAATCCTACCCCAAGGTCAATTTTTGGATTTTTACTTTTTTGAGTACCCTTTTGGCTAAAACAAGCTCTAGTACAGTCATCCAGAACTGGGACTGATTCACCCAGAATGGCAAATGAGTCTCACCAGGCTTCAATTTTAGTATCTACAGCCTTTTAGATGTATTTTCCAGCCTTCACCAATATGCCAGGTGCACACTTTCAGTTTTCTTCATTTCTATTCAATTTTGCATTCATTTCTAGTTCACTTCTGCATATCACATTGTGTTTTCAAACAAATAATAAATCTTAGTTTTGCATTTTTTCAGTCATTTAGATTAATCTGTTGCATTTAGATAAGTTAATTTACATCATATCTCATTTCATACATCCTAATTTGAGTGTCACATAAGCATTTTAGGACATAAATCTCTCTCTTTCTAGGTGAAAAATCTTAGGAAGAGAGCTAGCATTTCGGGTTCCTAAAATCTATGTCACATTTTGGTGAACTTGACTTTTGGAACACTTCTCTCTTCTAATTTGGTGTCTTAAACATACCCCTGCATTTATTTTGTATTAGGATTTGAATTAGTTTGCTTGCTAGACTCTAAAATTTGCATTCATAAAAAGGGCATTTAGATTGCATTTCTTGCATCTAAATTCATTTAGATTTTCTGTAAATCTGCATTTTTCATTTATTTCTAAATAATTTCCCTCATTAAAGATAAAAATCATTCACAAATTTCTTTTTTTTTTGAAAAAGGTCCATACTGGGACTCATTCGCCACCTTGGGGGAATCAGTCCCTTCTGACCCATAAAACAACACTTTACATAATTCAGATTAGTTTTGTAGGGCTTTTGTTTGGTGCAATTTCATACCTATAATAGTTAGTTACATTTCTGTAGCATGCATTTCATAAAATGTAGCATAAATTGGCTCATTTCATGCATAGTTTAAATTACACATTTGCATTCTCACATTGGTCAATTGTTCTTTGGAAATTGCATTTTATTTCAGCATTGGATTTTGAGTTAGCATACATTGTTATTTCAAAATGTTAGTTAATAAGCATGATTATCATTTCTTCATTGTATGTCAATATTTTGATAGTCTCTTAGCACAAAACAATGTAAGTGTTAATGCTTGTCTTAACCTTACATTCCCTCTTATTTCTCCTATTTGTGCGGATGATGTGTTAGAAGAATATATAAACATAGATGCTCACGATGATCATGATTGTAACTCTCCTAATACCTCTCCTTTTGCTGATGAAGGTATCTTGGTGAAAGAAGACACAATTGTTGAGAATCATGCAACTCTTGTTTGCCCTTCTCCTTATCCCCTTTGGGAAGATATTTTAGCACAAGAAAATGAAATCATAGACATCACCTTACCTAATTTCCCTTGTGCGGATAACTTTGAGGAACATGAGATTGTAAATTACGAGGCTAATAGGTTGGTCTTAAATAATCAAATCTTTCAAATCTATAACAACCCTCTTTATGATCCTTTCCCTACCTCTTCTATTTTGGAAGACATTACGAAACAAAACACTGTAGTCATAAATAATCATGATAATAACCTTGTCCTTCTCCTAGTATCTCTCATCATTGTGACAAAGATACTTTGTTAGAAAACATAACCAATGAGCATCATGAGAATTTTGGTTGTCCTCTTCCACCTACGAAAAAACTTTATTGAGAAAAAAAATTCCTTCATTGATTCTCCTCATACTTGTGATGAAGCTACTTTGCAAATTTCAACCTTAGATGAACCTATTATAACCTCTCCTAGTATGATAGACAACATGGAACAAGAGATACAATATTCCCCTAGTTTCCCTACCATCAATAATCAAATACAACCAACCATTAATAACCCCCTTAGTTTTGATAAAGTTATTTTGGATGAACCAAACCTTACTTGTCATGAACATGTGGTTTGTGGTTCTCCTATGCACTCTCCTCTTAGGGAGGATATTATGACCCAATACAACAATAACATACCTTTCAAAGAAAATGAATAACTTCACTTAAGGGATGTTAACAATATTCAACCTCACTACACTAAACCTAAACTTATCCTTTATCCACCTTCACACAAAAAATGATCTCAAATTAAACTTAAAATTTTTTTATACTCACCTTCGCACCTGTTTCATCCTTCCAATAAACCTAAACTTACCCTTTACCACATTCACATCCCCTTCATCCCTCTAACCTATTGCAACAATCTAGTGATGATACTATTGCTCATACATATAACACATGAAATAACCCACAACCACCACAAATAATTCCACCATCATTACCTTTACATAATCCACCTAGTGCTCCTTGTTACCTTCCACCCACAAAGGAGTATGATCTTGTGGAACAATTAAAACAACTCCTAAAAAAATTTCCCTTTGGGATTTACTTCAAACCTCACCAACTTACAAAAATATTCTTCAAAACACTTTACAACAAATAACAATCCCTTCTGGAACCACTCTGAATGATGTGGCAACTTTAGTTCATAACCCAAATCACACTAATCTTGACATTAATTTCCATCAACATGAGCTCCCTTCTTTGGAGTTGTGTAAAAAACATTATTCCTTTATAATCATTGCTCAATTCCATCGCACAATCATCAAACACACTCTCATAGATAATGGTTCCACCCTTAATGTGTGTAGTGTGACTCTCCTTGATCGTTTAGATGTTGATAGATCACAAATCATACCTGATTCCATTGGTATTCAAGGATTTGATAATATAACAAAGCAACCACTTGGTGTAATCACCTTACCTATTACGGTTGGGGTGGTTACTTTGCAAGCTCCTATTCATGTCATGCCTTATGAACTCTCATACAATCTTCTTTTAGGCAAACCATGGATTCATGAGATGAATGAAATGCCTTCAACCCTTCATTGTATAATGAAATATGTCTATAACAATAAAATTTATCAAGTTGAAGCTGATCCCGAGCCTAAAAGTTGCTTACACCTTGAAAAGGGAGCTACAAGTCCTCTCAAAACATTGATTCCTACTTCTGGCATCAAATTTGACCATAACAATGAGGCATTTTCATCTAACTTATTTGGTGATGATTGGGGATACTTGGACTTCACACCCTTGTTTATGGGAAAACACCTACTAACACACAAGAAAGATGAGAAACCACAACAACCAACCCTTATGTCAACACAAAATTTAAATAACCTTTCACAATCATCCACCTCAACCACTTTAGACAATGCCACAAACTCCTCAATACCCCTTGACAAACACAATAATGACCAACCACCTAATTCCAAAACACTTCAAAATATTTATGGAAAAGGGTATGATTTCATGAAACAACTTGCCCAGGTATAATGGAAAAGGATGTGGTGCTCGAGAACAAGGTATCCACAAACAGCTGATGCTTTTGGCTATTATCGTCTAATCAAGATAATAACCCTTCACTCAATATAAATACTATCACACAAGACTCTTCCAAGCCTCTACGTTATTCACATAAATAACCTTACTTGTTGCTCCTTGCCATGTAATAGTTGTAGGACAATTCCATTCTCACTATTGCATGTCTTGCATCCATTGCAAGGAGAAACATATTGGCATCCATTCTAGGCTCACTTTTGTCTTGCACTCAATGGGGGGAAAAGGGTTATCAAGTCTTATCCCCATATGTCACTTTTCGTTGTCTCTTTTGGATAATCGTTAAACTTTCATGAACACATAAAGAGAAAGCTTGAGATGTGGATGGCATGTCTTAAGATTGACTCACATGTGACATACTTCACTCTTTTATGATGTAGCTTATCAAAAACATATGACCTGGCATACAACTTTTTGGATAGGCTCTCATGTTCTTCTCTTCTACTTTAAAGCAATTGCTCACAACAATGGTTTTATCAACTGCTTTAAAGTGGGGGGTATACATTACCATTATTGCATTTGCATTCATGCTTCTTAGTGTAGCCTTGTTGCTTATGTGATGCATTTGTTACTTTGTGAATGGCATTGGGTGTGATGTCCTTCATAAGTGTGATCTATATTATCATATTAATATTATTTGATTGGTCCTCTCTTGGAGACATTAGACACAATGTTCTCTAAGTGACTAATCTTGCATAAACTGAACAAGACTCCTTTGAACAATTCTTTTATCTGGGTATGTGCAGGATAATGATGGGCCAAAAATTGGCAATATGATGGGTAGGTGGTTGATGACTAGTTTTTTACCCAAAGTTGATGAAATGAAAAGGGTTTTTAAAGGAGATTCTCATCTTTCCACTGATATTAATTATGCTTTACTTTGAATTTAATAAGTAATTATTATTCATTTTCTATTCAAATTATGACTAAAGTCCTGATTGATAGGCTAATTGAAAAACATCTATAGCTTTCAAACGGTATCACATTTTTTGAATACAAAACATGTGTCACATTCTATGCTTCACATACTATAGGATTAAAAAATAAAAAATGAATTTCATGAAGTTTTGACCAAGTTATGGTGGTCAGACATACAAGTTTTTATATTTTTAAAAAGTTGTAATAAAAAATTCATAATTAATTATTTACTTTGAAAAAAATTGCAAAAAAATATGCATCACATCAAGGCATGAGTCCTCCACTTATATCTAAAATATTATAAAACAAAATTATCATTTTATTGCGGTTAGGGTGATCAGACAAACACCTACTTCTTAGTTTTTCCCTAAAATTTAAGTACCACTGCATTGAAATTTGAAATTTTCACCAAATGGATTTTTTTTTTTTAAAACCTAGTAGTTTAGAAACTAAATTCAATTTGATATAGATTTTATTCTTACATATTCTTGAAATAATAAAGATAACTTATTCAAATTTTTACATCAAGTTTCTTAACTCTAATTTTTCTGAGTTTTTTGCCACTTAAGGGCCTATTTTTTTGATGATGATGTTGCACATACCCATGTTACATTTTTACATTTTACACTTTCATTAAACCACCTTGCATAACACAACTTGCATGCCTGTGGAGCCGTCTTATTTGTTTGGCCACCTTGCATAGCACAACTTGCATGCCTGTGGTGCCATCTTATTTTTCTTGTCTCATAAAACTTAAACTGACATTTGCATTTCCTTTTTCTTTGTGACACCTTGTTAAATGTTTCAAATGAGTATAGATTTGGAATGGTTGAGCGGGAAAACCAACTAGTGGCATGACTTTTCCCCATAGCCACTTTTGTGTTTGTGAGTACATCCCAACTAGTGTATGTTACTCTCTTCCTTTTCTTGATGTTTTGGCCCTTCTCACCCCTTAGACGATCCAAAGTTCTATGGGCCCAGAGTGAGTACATATTTTCTATTTCATTCCTCTTTCTTCCTTTCCTTTACATAATTTTGTTTCTTGGGGGCTTGGTGTACATGTGGATCTCTCTTGAATGGCTACTTTATTGTGTGGAAGCAAGTTTCTCTCCAAAAAGTGGGGGATAAATGTGCAACAAAAAAATGGACACGTTGCTTGACGTGAGATTAAATGGACTTAATGAGGTCCTAATCTAGTGTTTTGAGGAATTTTATGTGTCCACACTAGGTCTCAGACCCTTGCAAATTAAACAACATGCTTTTAATGACATCTTGTAAAGGTGTTGTAGAGTGTTGTAAGATGATTTCATGCTTTTCTAGACTTAACTAGCTTATTTATTCCATATTCAACATTATAAAACATATTTAATTACATTATTACATCAATCTAGAAGATTCTTAAAGTCAAATTAATTACAAACTAGTGTTGTAATGTGATTTACACATTCACATTGGTTCTTGTGCATTCCTAGGCTATGTGGACCTAATTTTAGTGTTGTAAAGCATATTTAATTACACTTTCACATTGAATTATGTGTCCAAAGGCCTATTTGACATTTACATAATCACTAACATGTCCTATTTTATCCATATTGTAAATCTCGGGGCTTTAATTGATCAAAGACCTGACAAGATAGCATTTTAAACCTTATTTCATATCTCTTTAGCTTAATAAGTTTCAGAATGGCCCCCATGGGACCCATTCACCATGCATGGTGAATGAGTCCCATCTAGGTGGTACTCATTTGCCAAGGGTCGTGAATGAGTCCTATTTGGCCCGCATTTTGACTCTTGAGCTAGAAAAGGTGAAACTTAAAGTTTATTTTCACTACATGCCAGCCTGTGATGTAGTATAATTGGATGCTAAGGCACAATTGACTATAAATAAGTGTTTTTCATCCTCATTTTACATCAATCCATCTCTCTCATCAATTCAAGTATCCATTCTTCATCTATCTTCTACCACAAATCAAGCAAGTTGAGGTTTCTCCATTAAAGGTCATCAAATTAGCCTCCTAAAGTATTCAAGAGCTGAATCTTCATGTAATGTTGCAAATCAACAAGATCAAATCATCATGACAAGGTAATCACTTCCATTTTGTGCGCTTCCTTCCTTTATTTCATCATTTTAGTTTAATTTCCTAAATGAGGTTCGACCAAGGCAAACCCCCATGCCCTAACATTCGATATATCTCTCTTTTTTCTTGTTGTTTGCATATATTAGACTCTTGGAGGATTAGGAATTGTTGGAGATCAATTTTTAAAGCCATTCAAGTCATCTCTTCATCATTCAAGTCAAAATATCAACAAAAGGACATTTTTAGACCCGAATCTAACAATTTCAAAAGCGGAGACCTGTAGGAGGTAGAAGTACAGATCTAACTCCACAAAATCTTCCTCTGATTTTCTATATTTTTTTAGGTGGACTAATTCACCACCCATGGTGAATTAGTCCCACTTGTAGGCCTGAATATAGGTGTTGTCAAATTTTAGCTCCCGATTGTTAGAAATTAGTTCCTGATACTTTTTCAATAGTAGGAGGATTGATTCACCACCCTTGGTGAATGAGTCCCACCCCAAGGTAATTTTTTGTATTTTTACATTTTTGAGTACCCTTTTGGCTAAAACGGGCTCTAGTATAGTCATCCAAAACTGGGACTAATTCACCCAGAATGGCGAATGAGTCCCACTAGGCTTAAATTTTAGTATCAGTAGCCTTTCAAATGTTTTTTACAGCCTTCATCAATATCCCAGGTGCACACTTTTAGTTTGATTCATTTATGTTAAGTTTTGCATTCATTTCTAATTCACTTCTACATATCACACTATGTTTTCAAACAAAGCATAAATCTTAGTTTTGCATTCATTTTCAGTCATTTAGATTAATCTATTGCATTTAGATAAGTTCATTTACATCATATATCATTGCATACATCCTTATTTGAGTGTCACATAAGCATTTTAGGACCTAAATCTCTATCTCTTTCTAGGTGAAAAATCTTAGGAAGAGAGCTAGCATTTCGGGTTCCTAAAATCTAGGCCACAGAACCTATGGAGACAAGTTTCTACTTTTATTTCTTGGGGCTTTTGAAAGGAGTGAAATAATAGGATCTTTCATGACTCTAGAAGAAACAAAAAAGATCTACTCATGGAAACTAGATATCAAATTTAGGAGAACATTAATGTAGGGATCTATGTTTCATCAAACATTTTCCCTTCTTATAAAGAGATTAGAATAAAAAAATATGTGGTATTTACTAGGATCTAACTAAATTCAATTAGATAAAACATATCACAAAAAAAATTATTTGGTCTCCTTGTAAGGTTGATTGGGGTAAATATAATTTTGATTTCTTTTCCAAGGCTAACCCTAGCTTAGTTGGTGCAAGGGGTATCATAAGAAACCATCAAGGAAAACTAATTGAAGGATATGTAAAATACTTAGGATTTTGTTCTAATAATGTCGTTGAAACAATGGCAGTTAGGGCTAGTTTAAAACATATGAAGGAGATCAAATTTACTAAAGTGATTATTGAAGGTGATTCTAAATTAATAATTGATAATTTGAAGGGGGAAGCTACTATGCCATGGGAAATATGTGATGTTGAAACATAGAAAAAAAGGTTCACCAAAATGAATCAAAAAAATGATGAACCTCCTCAACCATTTTACATATGGTTTATTCATTTCTTTCTCGTTTTTTTTGTTTTTGTCTTTAGAGGTCTTTGTGTATGCTCATTTGAAGAATAGGAGGGATCTCTTCCTCCATGAAGGTATTATCTTATTAATTATGGAACATGTTAAGTTTCTTCTCCTTGATCCTTCCATTAAGGGTAATGAGAAGAATTTGAGTGATGTTTCAGGGTCGTTTGGCTCATATTCCACTTTGAATGAGGAGGAATGGAAGGAAGAGGAGGAGGATGTGTCTCTGGTCATTGTGACTATGTCTTCGAAGAAGAGGAATTTGGGTGGTTCTAAGAGTAACAGGAAAGCTAAGCAGCTTGTCTTTTTTGAAAGTGAGGACACAGAAGAGGGATCAGATGATTCACATCCCAAGACCAAGGAGGAGGTTATTGGTCAGGATGGTGTTGGTGGTGGCCTTGAGGTGGGGTCACATGATAATGTTTTGGATTTGGAAGAAAATCCATGGAGTTCGTCGAAGCATATTTCCAACCTAAAGAACAAGGCCTCAGATGTGCTAGCTAAGGACCCCAATGTGTCTGGTGATGGCATGGATTCTAGCGATAAGATAGTGGCCATTGAGGACTCCCCCGTGCAATATTTTCCCAATGTGGAATAGGACAAGGAGATAAGGGGTCTTAATGAGGAGGATGTGGAGAATAAAAAAGCTAAATAGGAGCCTTTAAAGGTAAATCGTCTCTCTAAGGACTTTTCTTACCTCAATGATGACTCTACCTCCATGTTTATTTTGCTAGAAATGGCTAGTGTTGGGGCTACTAGAAATTTTAAGTTAGCTATGTGAAATCTTCAAGATTTTAATAAGATTAATATCAAAATTAGAGGTTTGAAGGAGAATCTAAAGAATGTTGCAAAGATTTTGGTGTCAAACATTCTTATTAACAGAATTGTGGACCTTGAATGTTCCTACCATGATTTCAAATCTTTGTGTGAAGATAGGTTGGATGCTCTAGAAGCCAAAATTTTGGGAATGAATGCAGATATCAAAAACCTTTTGCAGGCATGTCATATCTCTATGAAGAACAACAAGAAATCCTCGGAAGTCCTTTTTAGAAAGATAAGCTAGCTAAAGGAAGATCAAGTTTATTTCTATGAGCTTATGGAGAAAGAGAACTAGATTAGAGGAAAAGGTAAAAAAGGTGCTAAAGATGATGACAAAGGACTTGCTATTATAGGGTCAGCTGATTGAAAGTGATCCTCTGATGCTGAGAAGGAGCTATTGGATATTGTTGATGGGTGTTTTTACACCTTTGCAATAGAGGAAACACACAAGTATGCTACCTCTCTTGAAAGGTAGAAATATGCAAACAAGTTCCAAATTACTACCCCAAGGTTTCTCGGGTGTCAGGACATGACAAGCATAGTATCTCTCAATTGGTTGATGTGTTTTGCTGGTATCAAAAGGTAGTTTTATGTATGAGTTACAAAGCATGGGAAGTTGGGTCTACAAATGCAATTTCAGAGTGTTGGAAGTGGTTGAACAATGACTGCCCACTTAGAACAACAATTTAAAAGCCACTGAGTTCAAGTGATTTAGCTTCATGGTAATTCTTAGGATCCAACTCTAACAAAGGACTAAAAGAAATAGCAAAAGAGAAAGGGTTGAAAAAGCTATTCTAAATCTAAGCTATGAATTAATAGTAACAATGGAGGCTACTACAGTAGACAAACTTTCCAAACTAGATTTTTCTTGACTAAGAGAATCTATAGCTACACAAAATTAGTGCAATATCCTAAGGTATGCAATTTTTTAGATTGCACATGCACTTCATGAACATGCAATCGAACAAGGTTGCAACAATGGAATAAAGAAGCCCAGGCTAACTTTACACAATAGTTTGTCATCAACAATTGCTAAAAGTATGGGCTAAAAGTTCATTAGATGCCATAACAACAATTTCCATTATCACATCCACTCAAGAAACTACAACTAAAACAAACACAAAAGTAGAACCATGCATTTATAATGAACAAACTCAAAAGAAACAACCATAAATCATGCAATGCTTCTCTCTGTTGTTGTCTTGAATGCCTTTACAATAGTTCTCCAACTATTTACAAATGAGGGGCAAGCCTCTATTTATAGTTTTCCAAAGCCTAGATGAATGGCTATGATTAATTTACATTGTGTGGCTCAGATTGTTTTACATTAGGGTTTCACCTACCTCCCATTATATATCAATTTAAAATACATCCTTTGTCTTTTCCTTATTTTTTCTTTTAGTGCCCTATCACTATAGCACTTTTGTCCTCTAAATGACTGCCCTTTTCACTATAGTGAAAACTTTCCAAAGGCTGCCCTCTGCTTGATGGATTTGCAACATTCTTCATTAGATCAAAAGGGCCTTGAAAATGACATGCATCAATGGATTGACTTCCCCTAATCTGAGGGACAACTCCAGATGAATCATGATCATTTGGAAAAGATAAGTAAACTTTGGTAATTATTGATTCTGGTAAGCAGTCATCCGACTTCCCTAGCACTAACCTCCTTTATCATGCAACCATCTGTTTGTCAGTCAATCTTGATGAGTGGATTGTAATTTAGCCACCTTTAAATGCATCATTAGTGCATTAATATCTTCCCCTTGATTCAACCCCTCAAGAAATATTTTACTATCGTTCCCCTTGCAAACCTGGTAGGTAGCCCCTTGTTCCCTTTTATGTCTAACCTTGGAAAATAGCCCATTGTTTTTTTAGTATTGTTTTTACAAGTAGATTTTTACTTTTAGCATCTTCATACCTTCGTACCTTCATAGAACCCTTCATCTTTATCCCATTTGATAGGTACTTCTTGATGAATTTGCACATGTTTTAACCAGTTTCCCTACACCAAGAATAGAATCAAGTAGGCCTTTACTTAAAACATAAATTAATGTAATCATTAATGAGGTTTTAATAAAATCCTTGGATCTGCCCCCATTAAACATATATCCCTTTAAAAGCCTCAACTCTAAGTGTCCTTCCAAGCACCATTTAGAATCTTTTGATTTCTTATTTAATCATGTTACATCCATTATGTTAAGGGAAAATTAGCTCTCCTACCGAACCTTAACGATATGCTTACGAGTGGGATCTCGTAGGGAATTCAACACATGACCGCCATCCCCAAGTCGGTGAAGTAGAATGCAGGAAATAGATTAGCTTTCATCATCCTATCATACATAGCCCAAGGCTTCCTCTTTTCCTCCTCAACCTGCTCTTATTAAGGATTTTACACATGAAAGAAGTGACACTATATGTCACAGGCCCGTTTCTCAGATCCACACATTACACCTTCGACGTGCACAAGGGATCGAATTACTTCATTAGACAAAACCAAGGAAAAATGACATGATTAACAGGGAGCCCCTTTACAAATAAATTATGCAAAGGACGAAATTGTGTGTTGGTGATGCTACGATTAAAGTTCACGTCTACTGCTCCTCCCTTCATGATTCATTCGTTTGGTGCCTTATTAGCCCGATTCCTCTTGAGCACAGTGAGCTATCTCCTCACCGCATCACCCCCGTACTGTGGCTCCCCATTATTTAACACCGTTGGTGTTGGTGAATATAGACAAGCAATGTGGTTAGTAGCCAAAAAAAGTTTTGTGGTCGACATCATGGGCCATGGGGCATGCACAAATGAAGGCCAACGTCATCATCCCAAATGACCATTCAATTTACAATGAACACAACCTTTGATTCACACTTTACAATTCTTGATTCAAACCTTCTGAAGTGTGACATCGGAGGCCACCCATTCATCACCCTTAACAAAGCCAAATAGTTCTTTATTAAATCGGCCTATCATGCTAGAATAAGTTTAATTGTTTCTCTCAACTCACATAATGCATTTTTCCCTTAGCTCTCTTGATCATCTTACTTTCAGGTTCTATCATTTTGTTGTGTTTTCCTTAGCCAATTCTTAGATTCGCTGCTTGAATTCTTAAAAGCACAAAAGTATCGATGTAGGTAGCGTACACTAGCCGACCATGGAGGAGGAAGACGATAGAGACATTGCTTGTGGAAGCCACAAGGAGATGACATTGAAGGAAATACCAGCGGATGTGGTAGCAGCATTGAGGGATGCGAGACCCGCATGGGAGAAGGCTATGAGTGAGGATTTGTGGGCGAAGAGAGGTGAAACTCCATGGTCATGACACCACTGAGGCAATGACAGAAATCCAACACAATCCCACACTAAAGCTCCTACCCAAGCAGTCTTCGTTGAATATACAACCCATATTGCTCTCGCATTAATCATTTTTACAATAAACTCAGGATAGTGAGCATTTTCCTTTAATCTTGATAACACCAACACTATGATTTAATCAAGGATTGAGCCAACCCCAATTCCAAATGGGAATGTCATCATTGTATATGTCTTCTTGGTTCTCATTCAAATTTCATGTTGGGTCCTCACCTTGCACTAGCTAATTTGTCCATATTTCATTCTTCACGCTCATAACAAGTTGTTGGCGGATTTATCTATTTTAGCACAAATTCTGATCAACTCATTGATTGTTTGTTGCCACAGGTATTATGTCGCTACCCTATCATTGTAGATCCTTTGTATTATACTAACATCCCCATTAGTTTATAGACATTCAGTCGACGTATTAATCTTCTTGGTTCCTCCTTTGATCGGCTTGGATTGATCGAATTAGCTTACTAAAGACCCGTATTTCACCCTTTTGATCTATTACCTTACATACGTTGACCACCGGCAACATAAAATGACATATTAATATTCAGGGAAAATACATAGGGTCTGTCATAGTTGATAGTAAGATTTCTAATGGAAATTGAATCTTATTACCTCCACCACTATTGAGGCCACAAATGCCACTAGTTGTGGCCTTCACCTTCGTTATTTGAAAAGAATTAATTAGTTGGGAGCTTGTGGGAGTAAAGTTTGTTGTCGCCACTAGAGGAAGATTCTAGCGAAGGAGCCATAACAAGGAATTTCATCTGAACGGACAACTGCGATGTGGAATCAATAGTGAGTTAGCAGTGTAGATGAATGAGGGCGAGGTTCCGCCAAGAGAAAGCCACTACAATTATAGTGGAGAAAGATGACTGATGATAGTGTGGGATTTGCACATCCAACGGCTATCACCTGGAACCTAGCATGCCAAATACTTGCCTTTTCATATGAAAGATCGGCTCAGATCAATTGGAGAACATCTCGACTATTATGTTTAACCAACCACCAAATATTTATACATAATTTGTTTCAATGATTCAAACAATTCCTCTTGAAAGGACATCGGGCCCTCTAATGAACCTTCCATATCTAGTGTTGGGATGCTACCCCTAGGATGGTAGGTCAAAATACTGCTCCCTAGTAGCCTTGGTGATATGAGGAAGGACTAGTAAATTATCTTTAAGAAAAAACCCCACTTGACGTTCACAGGCATCTATTATCAACGATATAAATGGTACAATGCTTGTGCAAAAGAAACATCATGTTAATCAGCTATGCCAAGGTGGTGGGCGAGACAAGCCGCAAGCTCTGCATGAAAGAAATCTATTTAGGAAAATGTGGATGATGAACTGCAGAAAGGGCATTGAGGATGGCTACAAGTAGTGGCAGATGCAGAGGTGACGTTCCGAGATGTGGAACCCACATGGGAAAAGGCTGTGGGCAATGGAGTGCGGGGAGACACAATGGAGAGGATGCTACAAATAACATCAGCGGGCTAAGGGAGGCCCACATTATATTCCCTGCAAAATATACTTCACCACTCCATTGTAAAAAGCACTCCAACAACAAGTGTTTGATATTTTGTTTATGGTGTCAATCATTTCAAAACAGGTCCTCCTCTTCTCATAACAGGATAGTATGAGTCTTTCCTAAGAATAATTGAAGGCGATTGAATTAATATCTGAAAACTTTAGATCTTGGCATTCATTCGTTTGGATATGCATAATTATTGAAGTCTTCTCATCCATTACCATCGTTGGCCATCCCCCAACAAGCATGAGATGCATTGCATGACAATGTTTTAATCATTCTTTAAATAGTTCATGTCAACCACCCAACAACCTTCACAATACTAGTATTCCTATTTTGAAAGCATGGAGTAAAGCCCGTTGACCCACGTTATGGTTGTCATCGAGGGGGGGTGGGTGCATGAAGTTGGGTACCAATTTTCTAGCCACTTCTGAATTTTTTTTAAAAAACGCGTTCACATTATAACGCGAGCGCGTTATAACGTGCACACGTTATTTCACGTTAAAAACAAAGAAAAAAGTGAAATTATTTGCCTTGGAATACCAACCCAAAGGCTTGGAGGGCATTCCCAACAAGGCTAGAGACGTGTTTTTGCAAATTCTACAATTTTTCATATAATCGGGTTCGTGGTCACCATCAAGATTGCATCTAGTTCAATATTGACAAAATTGAAAACATGGGTAATGTTAGGTTCTCTCCTAGCTATCCAACGATGTAATTTTTTTCACTTTTTGACAATATTAAGCCTTTCATCCATAATTTATTTTGTTTGTATGTCTATTTTTTGCCAAAAAGCAGTGTTTAGTGTTTTTTTTGTTATAAGTTAACCGTTCATCAAAATTTAAAATAAATTACATTTTTAGAAACTAGGCTCCATTCTACAATTTTTTTAAAAACAAAGAAAAAAAAATCAATTATTTTCAAAAATTTGTAGTGGGAGCATGGCCAAAATTCTACTTTTCAGGAAGTGCCCACTTAGAAAATTAGTAACAAATCAAATATTCATTAAAAAAATATCAGAAAAATTGTGCACCAACTAGATACTATTAGCTAACTTCTGACCATAGCGATTTTAAAAATACTACAAAAATTTTCACCATGCTCAGGTTGTACAAGAGTTGCTATGTTATGTTTCTCTGACAAAAACAACACCAATTTCTATACATCCCTCTTTTGAACACCTTAATCTCAACCATTTTCAAAATAAATTAGTATTTTAGAAAGTAGACTCGGAGTACTTCGATCTTTGTTTTTATTCCATCTCAAAATTTTGAGTGTAACTATCCTCAATTTCACATCCAAGGTCAGCATTTCCTGATTTCAGAAAAAAAGTGGCCACTTAAGCCCCTTTTTGGGAACCATCCTAGTGCACTTACCTAGGGGTTGCAGGCTAGATCATGTGGGAGGGCGGTGTTAAAGAACTTTTAAAGGAATGAAGAAAGGCATGTAGAAACCTACATGATGGGTCCCACATGGGAGGCAGTTGTAGGTCAGCGGAGTGACATTGTCTGTCAAATGAATACCCCATGAAGCAATGAATAAAAGCTTGGTGAAGAAGACAAACGTGCCCCTAGGCATAAGCACATAATCGAATGGTCATCGCTATATGATTTTTTTGCAACCTTATTATTAGGTAGTGCCTATGCGAGGGGTGAAGCCATAATAGTGGTTTACAATTTGATGGAGGAAGGAAAATTGAGAAAAAATGACCCCATGGCAAAAAAATTGGTTTTAGGGGTTCGCATGAACCTACATGTTTGACCGAACTATAAAGTGGTTCAACCAAACTAGGGTTCGAGCGAACCCATCAACTATTAGGCCCGCATTTCTCACTGAAAAAATATAGGAAAAATGCATATTAGTGGGGGTTCGAATGAACCCTGGTTCGCTCGAACCCTTGGGGGTTCGCTAGAACCCCCTGGTTCTAGCAAACCCCCTTTTTTCCTAATTTTTTAATTTGTTCACACAAAAAACCTAAAATTTTATGCTTTCAAGCTCTGGTTGAGGATGAAAATGGGGGAATATTTAGAAACCAAACTTGGAATCGAGTAGCCTTCAGAACGAGCTATCCAATGAATATAATTTTAGTATGTTTTCATTTTATTATCTATCTATTTTTTAAGTTTTATTAAATATAGGTTTTTCCTCGAAAACAAAAATCTATGTCCTACACAAGTGGAAAAATAGAAGATTATAAAAAAAAAAAATTTAAAAATGAGCGCACCAGATATTGAATTCCTTGATCCAACAAAAAAAAGAATTTTTGATACATACATAAAAGTTATCGTTATACGGTCGCTATGTGAATTGTCATTTGATTGACTTCAAAACTTGATTAAAGAAAAAATATTCAATAAAAAACTATCTAACCAAGTGGAAGCACTAGATATCGGAGTTAGAAATCTAAATTTGAAAGAATTGGAATTTTATCCTTCATGGAAAAAAGTTATGCGTTATACGGCGTCACTTTTTAAAAATGTTATTTTTTGAAAAAAACCAATTTTTGTGGGAGATGGAAAAGAAGTGCAATCTAATTCCAAAAAATTGAAAAAAATATTTTTAGAATCTACAGACAAAATATGACAAGACTCTAGTTTGCATCATCTTCAAATTCCTTACGGTTTAATCACTATAGGTGCCCGAATGTGGAGATTGTGTTAAAAAAAAAGGTATCAGTGTCCAGTTTGGCCAAAAATTGTAAACCACTATTGTGGGATCACCCCGAGATGTTCACAAAGCAATGACAACATTTGTAGATGAGGGAAAGAGACCAACAGTCTCCATGAGCCAAGAGCTTGAAATAGAAGAAGAGGGATGAAGGACTTTTGCAGGGAAGATGGTGCTTAGGCATTGCAAGTTCACAAAGTGGGGAGGCACTGAGGCCTTGTTGTTCTAAATAGCACTGTGGTAACTGTCACCCGCAGACGACAGTCTGCAAGGGCGGACCTGCCAGTGAGCTTCAACCTAGGAATCTATCGCTAGCTTATGATCCCACCCCAAGGAAATGGTGCATGTGAGTCCCACCCATTAGGACGACATTAAGGATCAGTCGTAAGGCTACGATGGTTGAGGAAGGCAAACTGCACACAAAGACTTGTGATCGTTTAGAACTTAAGCAATTTAGAAGCACATTGGGTCAGGTTTACTTCAACTGTGGCAATGATGAGGATGGTAGGACATAATGCGTAGCTCACCATTTGGACAGGGTGGTAGTCAAGGGTCAACCACCATCAAAGCAATGAAATAGGGACGAAAACCCACTAGGCGCGACCTGCGACTGGGAGTTTGTGAAACCTAAAGGACATAGCGGTGGAAATAGATGAGGAGTCCGCACTTCAGGAGGACGTCGAGACTTGGTTGTAGGTGAATGGTGGAGTGCATCAGTGAATGACAAGGGAAAACCCATGAGTGTAGGATCGTAAGGTCCAATGGATGCTAGGAAAAAGGCTAAAGGAAACCTATAGAACTGAGCCTGCATAGGCAAATGACTTAGTTAAACCCAACTAGGTGAATCTAGCCAAAATGTAATTGGTGGTTTTAGGCTTAGGGACAACTTGGGCTAGGAAACAAGGGTGTGCCAAAATAAGATGAGAGCAAAGCAGCCCACTGGGAGTGAAAAAGAGGGGGTCCCCACCTTCAAAAGGGCATGAGTGCAAAATATGCATAACAAATGGTGACTCGCTAGGGAAATGCTCCAAATCATTTCAATGACAAAATGGAATCATGAACCTAGAATCTCTGGTTCTGATCCTCTCGCAAGAGAAAACAAACCAGACGGTCAACCAAAGGATCAAAACCACTAGTTAATCCAGTCTTCAGTATACTAAAAAATCCAAGTGTGTGCAATTGCTTTCATTCCCATCCTTTAGTTGTTGTCGGAATGCAAGCTCTGTCAAGTTAAGCTACGTAGTTTATTCTAACTCCAAAAGCATCCAGGACATTTCCTTGCTGCTAGTCAGGTGTCCATAGCCCCAACAGGTTATCACTGTGATTCTCCCAAACATTGTTGTACTACTAGCCAATTGTCCATAGCCCTGGTAGATTTACTCAAATCCCCCTGAAAAGTTGCATTTATTTCTTTTGATTTTCAATGTTTTCTTTTCTTTCTTTTCTTTTGATTTTCTCTTTTTTGTTCTTTTCATTTCAACTTGCAAGCAATGAAGCTCACACTCAGGGCTGAGAATCATAGTGGCCTTGGAGCAAAATTTTATATTTTTCACTTAACTAGACTTTGCAAAAGGACCTACAACAACCGTCAGATTCTTAAGATGTGTAAAATATATAAGATTTTAGAATACATTGGAGTCATACCAAATGAACTACTTATCCTCTTTGGATCAGACATCTAGATTACTTGACACTAATAGAAGATCTTCATTGTCCAATCTAAAAACTTGATTAGAGTTTGAAAAAGAAATACATAGAAAAATGCTAGGCACATAAAATTCTTGTTGTTTGCATAGATGTGCCTAGCAGAAGATAGAAGAACCCCAGGAAAAGTAGCAGCAAAGCAAAAGAAAAATGAAAGAAAAATTCCTAAACTAACCAAAGTAGAAAAGCAAAAGGAAATAGAAGGGAAACTAATCTAAAGAAAACTAGCCTACAACAAACCAACTACTCTAACAAAAGTAGGAAAGTGAGGTATGTACAAGGAAACCTAAACTACCAAAAAATGAGCAATGTACAAAGATATTTACAAAGCAATATGTTTAGGAAAGGCAAGACAACGTTCACACCTGCAGGATTTCACAATGCATGCACAAGAAGAAGGGCAATAGTTACAGTTCTTAACCATACAGTTTCATCTTTATATTCAGAAAAATGAAGTTCAACACTATAGCATTCAAATTCAATCACATATTGAGGAAAAATAAGTGATTGATGTGGTTCATTAAACCCATGGTCAATCCATAAGCACATACATCTCCACTCATTTCCATAATCAAAATAATAAATGCAGTGTAAGAATTCATAGGAGAAAGGAAAGATAGAACCTAGATGTCGCCATACAAAAGTGGCAATGTCTAATAGTTGAGTGAAAGCACTGCATCATTGGCTATTGCACTAACAACATCGGGTGGGTGAAGTGGAGGGTGAAACACTTCTAATCTTGAGCTTGCATAGGGATAGAAGGATGGGGCAGCAAAGAGCTCTTTCAAGCCTTGTGTGGGATCTACAGCCTCTGTCGGCTGTTCTTGAAGGAGATACACCTCGTCTCGTTGTTCCTATGTCATTTCAATGTCTTCTTGACTGTTGTCGTCAAGGGGAAGAATTCTATCCCATCTCCCTCGCCAGGTGTTGACCTTAATTTTATAATGTCCAAAGTCATAGGGCGATGGCATGGATGAATTTGTCCTATTGTAGCTCTCTGAATGCGAAGGAGGATCGGCAATAATCATGGAAGGACTCCAAATTGTATCTTATAGTCGGTCTAGTGCTTCATCTTTGTTGGAAACTATCAAAACAACTCTGCCTTTGTCTTCTTCTTTTTTCATTTCATGTGTCTCATCATGATGTTCACTTGTATCATCTTGTTCACTATCATTGATGGAGAAAAAATTCCTCTCCTGATCTAGAGACTCGGATGTTTCATTGTTTGGGGGTTTAGGTAATATTTTTTCATTGTTACCAACCTCTGAGATGTAGTCTTCTTTGGTGTTGGCATACCTTTGGAGTATAGCTCCCAATGGAAAAAAATTCATCAATGGAGGGCACCTCATTGAGGCGGCCAAGATTTAGTATGTGAAATCTCTCCCAAATGTCCCCATAATGCCTGTCATCCATGTTGCACAAATGCTCTTCAAGAGGAAAATATTCTTGATGACTAGTGGACAACATTCCCATGTGTTCTGCTCCATCATTTGGAGGCTCGAGGGTGTGTTGTTCTTCTTTCATTTTTGTCCCAACATCATCATGAGGGTTTCCTTCGGCTAAGTCATCACTTCGTTCCAGCTCTTGGTCCTCTAGTCCAACCCTCGAAGTAGCTGTAGGAGGTGGTGTACTTGGCTGCCCCACTTATTCTTTTACTTGTTTGACAGCCTCTTGGCATAGCTTGCATGCAAACTCAGAGTGTGATGAATTATGGAGTCTACACCAATTTTGCAACAATAGCACCTCCAAATCCACTTAGTATCTCAACTCGGACCAATCCCTTGTCATTCTTAACACCAGCTTGTTATATCTTTCCATCACCAGGTCTTCATCCTCACTTATGAAGGAAGTCTGATGGTAGACAACAACAACCTTTAGTTGTTCCCATTCCTCTAAATCTTCATTTTCAGATGCTTTGTTGATGTCATTATAGATGAAAATCTCCTCTAATCTAATTTCATTTATGCCCTCATCATCATTTTCTACTATCCTAGGACTTCCCACCTCTCCTTTCTTTTGTTCTTCAACATCCACGTTGGCTATCCTAGCACATGCTACCACAAACTCTATTGATTCATTTTCAACTGCCAACCATTCATCTTCTTGAGTAGAGGAATTCCCTTTACCAATGAGGATGAGGTCTTCTACTTCCATTCCAACTGAACCTTCAACAAGCCTCTTTGCTATCTCGAGGAATTCAGTTTCTTCTATGTGAATTTTAGCTGCCATATCTACTATCTCGACACTAGCTTGTGTCAAATTTCTTGGGTCATCTTTATTGTGTTGTCCTCCATATGTTGACAACTCCCCTACCTCATGGAATGACTCTCCTTCATTGAGAGTTAGTTTTTTTGACTTGTTCAAACTTCCCTTGACTTGGGTGATAAGGTCTTCACATGAAGAACAAGTGAATTCTGAATGTGGTGCATTGTGAAATCTGCACCAACTTGACATCAATACCTCTTCCAATTTTAGTCCATCCTTGCTTCTCAAGTGTTCTTGGACCAGTCCTTTGAGTGCCTTGGCTTCCATGTTGGAAAACTCCTCTTCTAGATCTGGCTAGGCCAAGAGTTGATATATTTCCCAAAAGGGAATTTCTCCTTGCAAGACTCTTTTAATTTTTGCCAAGAATGTTGGGAATCCCAACTAATTTTGCTTGCAAGTGCAATGGATTCTACACTTTTCTTCCAATGCAAATTGTTGCAATGGTATCCCCAACCTTCTATTCAAATCTACATGTAGCTGAGTAATTTTGAAATTTGCAAATGCAACTCCATTTCAACTCAACTTTTGTTTGCCTTCAAGATTTTTTGATTTCAAATTTATAGCAAATGATGAGATCTTCCTATCTTATATTTTTACTTGAAAAAACTTTCAACTTCCATTTTGTAGCATTGTAGCCTCAAGATTTTCCAACCCTCCTTCTAGAGCTAGTTCTATTGATGTGTGTTTTTGAAACTTCACAACACAGGCAACACACAAGTATCCTACCTCTCTTGAAAGGTAGAAATCTACAAACAAGTTCTAGATTACTACCCCAAGGTCTCTTGGGTGTCAGGTCATGACAAGCTTGGAATCTCTTAGTTGGTTGGTGTGTTTTGTTAGTATCACAAGGAAGTCTTACATATGAGTTACAAAGCATGGGAAGTTGGGTTTGCAAATTCAATTTCAAAGTGTTGGAAGAGGCTAAACAATGACTTCCCACTTAGAATAGAATTTTAAAACCCATTGAGTTCATCTAATTTACCTTCATGGTGATGCTTGGGATCCTACTCTAACAAAGGACTAAAAGAAATAGCAAAAGAGAAAGGGTTGAGAAAGCTATTCTAAATCTAAGCTATGAATGAATAGTAACAATGGAGGCTGGTACAGTAGACAAACTTCCCAAACTAGTTTTTCTTTACCAAGAGAATCTACAACTACACAAAATCAGTGCAATCTCCTGAGGTCTATAGGTTTTTAGATTGCACATACACATCATGAACATGAAATAGAGCAAGGTTGCACCAATGGAATAAAGAAGCCCAAGCTAACTTTACACAACAATTTTTCATCAGCAAGTACTAAAAGTATGGGATGAAAATTCATTAGATACCATAAAAACAATTTCCATTATCACATCCACTCAAGAAATTACAACTAAAACTAACACAAAAGAAGAACCATGCATGAATAATGAAAAAAATCAAAAGAAACACCAATAAATCATGCAATGGTTCTCTCTATTTCTACAAAATTCCTTTACATGAGTTCTCCGACCATTTACAAATGAGGGGCAAGCCACTATTTATAGTTTTTGAAAGCCCAATTGAATGGCTATGATTAATTTACATTGTGTGGCTCAGATTGTTTTACATTAGGGTTTTACCTACCCCCCATTATATAGCAATTTAAAATACATCCTTTCTCTTTTCATTATTTTTTCTTTGAATGCCCTCTCACTGTAGCATTTTTATCCTCTAGCTAACTACCTTTTCACTATAGCTAAAACTGTCCAAAGGTTTCCCTCTGCTTGATGGATTTACAACATTCTTCATTGGATCAAATGGGCCTTGAAAATGACTTGCATCAATGGATTGACTACCCCTAATCTGAGGGACAACTACAGATGAATCACAATCATTTGGAAAAGATTAGACAACTTTGGTAATTCTTGATTCTTGTAAGCAATCATCTAGCTTCCCTGGCATTGACCTCCTTTATCATGCATTCATTTGTTTGTTGGTCAATCTTGATGAGTGGATTGTAATTTAGCCACCTTTAAATGCATCATTTGTCCATTAAGATCTTCCTATCTATTCCTCCCCTCAGGCAATCTTTGACCATCATTCCCCTTACAAACTTGGTAGGTAGCATGTTGTTCCCTTTTATCTCTAATCTTGGAAAATAACACCTTGTTTTTTCAATTTGATTTTCTTGGCGCAGGCTGTATGAGTTTTCATCTTTGTGGAAATCTAGTCGTCCCTGAACAAGCAACTTTTTACTTTTAGCATCTTCATCCCTTCTTACCTTTATAGCACCCTTCATCTTTATCCTATTTGATAGGTCCTTCTTGATGAATCACATGTTTTAAAAAGTTTCCCTACACCAAGAATAGAATCAATTAGGCCTTTACTTAAAAAATAAATTAATGTAATTATTAATGAGGTTTTAACGAAATCCTTGGATCTCCCCCCCATTAAGCATATATCCCTTTAAAAGCCTAAACTCTAAGTGTTCTTCTAAGTGTCATTTAGAATCTTTTGATTTCTTATTTAATTGGGTTACATCCATTATGTTAAGGGAAAATTAGCTCTCCTACCGAACCTTAATTATATGCTTACGAGTGAGATCTCATAGGGAATGCAACACATGACTGCCATCCCCAAGTCAATGAAGTAGAATACAGGAAATAGTTTAGCTTTCATCATCCTATCATGCATAGCTCAAGGCTTCCTCTTTTCCTCCTTAACCCACTCTTGTTAAGGATTTTACACACGAAAGAAGCAACACTATACATCATGGGCCCATTTATCAGATCCACACATTACACCTTCGATGTGCACAGGGGATAGAATTACTTCATTGGATGGAACCGAGGAAAAATGACATGATTAATAAGGAGCCCATTTACAAATCAATTTTGTAAAGGATAGAATTGTGTGTTGGTGATGCTACGATTAAAATTCATGTCTACTACTCCTCCCTTCATGATTCATTCATTTGGCATGTTATTGGCCCAATTCCTCTTGAACATAATGAGCTATCTCCTCACCGCATCACCTTGTGTTGGAGAATATAGACAAGCAGTATGGTCAATGGCCAAAAAAAGTTGTGTGGTTGGCATCATGGGATGTGGGCCCCGCATTGATGAAGGCAAACACCATCACCCCAGATGCCCGCTCAATTTACAATGCACATGACCTTTGATTCTCACTTTACAATTATCGATTCAATCCTTCTAAAGTGTAACATTAGAGGCCACCCATTCATCACCCTTGAAAAAGACAAATAGTTCTTTATTAAATTGGCCTATCATGCTAACATAAGTTTCATTGTTTCTCTCAACTCACATAATGCATTTTTCCCTTAGCTCTCTTGATCATCCTACTTTCAGGTTCTATCATTTTGTTGTGTTTTCCTTAGCCAATTCGATGCAGGCAGTGTACACTAACTGACCATTACAAAGGAAGATGATGGAGACGCTGCTTGTGGAATGTGTAAAGAGACGACGTTGAAGGAAATACCAGAGGAGGTTGTAGTGGTGTTGAGGGATGTAGGACCCACATGAGAGAAGGTTGGGGGTGACGAGCTATGGGAGGAGAGAGGTGGAACTCCACGGTGACGATGCCACTAAGGTAATGTCAAAAATCCAATGGAAGCCTTCACTAAAGCTCTTTCCCAAGTAGTCTTCGTTGAATGTACAACCCATTTTTCTCTTGCATTAATCATTTTTACCATAAACTTAGGATAGTGAAAATCCTCCTTTAATCTCGATAACACCCGCACTAGGATTTAATCAAGGATCAAGCCAACCCCAACTCCAATTGGGAATGTCATCATTGTATATGTCCTCTTGGAGCTCGTTCAAATTTCATGTTGGGCCCTCACCTTGCTCTAGCTAATTTTCCCATATTTCATTCTTCACACTCATAACAAGTTGTTGGTGGATTTCTCTCTTTTAGCACAAAGTCTAATCAAGTCGTTGATTGTTTGTTGCCATAGGTATTATGCTGCTACCCTATCATTGTAGATCCTTTGTATTATACTAACATCCCCATTATTTTATAGACATTCATTTGATGTATTAATCTACTTGGCTCCTTCTTTGATTGGCCTGGACTAATCGAATTAGGTTAGTAAATACCTATATTTCCCCCTTGTGATCTGTTACTTTACATACTTTGACCACCACCAACACAAAATGATGGGTTAATATTTAGGGAAAATGCACAAGGGCCATTGTAGTTGATAGTAAGAGCTCTAATGGAAATTGAATCTTATTACCTCCACCACCGTTGAGGCCACAAACACCACTAGATGTGGCCTCCACCTTCATTATTTGAAAATAATTAATTAGTCAAGAGCCCAAATAGTAAGGTTGTCACTGCCACTAGAGAAAGATGCTAGTGGAGGAGCCATAACAAGGAATGCCATCTGAATGACCAACTGTGGTGTGGACTCCCCGGTGAGTTAACAGTGCGAATGAATGAGGGTGGGTTTCCGCCATGAGAAAGCCACTACAATTATGGTATCGAAAGATGACCAACAATAGTGTAGGATCCGCACATCCAACAGCTATTATCCGGAACCTAGCTCACCAAATGCTTTCCTTTTCATGTGAAAGATCATCTTACATTAAATGGAGGACCTCTCAACTATTATGTTTAACCAACCACCAAATATTTATACGTAAGTTGTTTCAATGGTTCAAACAATTCCTCTTGAAAGGACTTCAAACCCTTTGATGAACCTTCCATGCCCAGCATTGGGATGCCACCCCTAGGATAGTAGGTAAAAATATTGCTCCCTTGCATCCTTGGTTATATGAGGAAGTACTAGTCCATTATCTTTAAAAACAACCCCCCGATTGACGTTCACAGAAATCTATTATCAGTGATATAAATGGTACAATGCTTGTGTGAAAGAAACACCATGCTAATTAGCTATTCCAAGGTGGCAGGTGAGACAAGTTGCGAGATCCACATGAAAGAATCCTATTAAGGAAAATGTGGATGAAGAACTATGGGGAGGGAATTTAAGATGACAAGTAACAATGGAGGTGGAGGCAGAGTTGTGAGATGCAGAACTCGCATGGGAAAAGGCTACGAGAAATGGAGTGCGGGGAGACATGATGGAGAGGATGTTGTGAACAACGTCAATGGGCTAAGGGAATCCCACATTATATTCCCCACAAAATATACTTCGCCACTCCATTATAAAAAGCACTCCAACAATGAGTGTTTGATATTTTGATTATGGTGTCGATCATTTCAAAACACATCCTCCTATTCTCGTAGTGGGATAGTACATGTATTTCCTTAGAATAATCAAAGGTAATTGAATTAATATATGAACACTTCAAATATTGACATTCATTCGTTTGGATATACATATTTACTTAAGTCTTCTCATCCATTACCATCATTGGCCATCCCCCAACACGCACAGGATGCATTGCATGACAACGTTTTAATCATTCTTCAAATAGTCCATGTCGACCATCTAGAAATCTTATCAATATTGGTATTCCTATTTTGAAAGCATGGAGTAAAGCCTGTTGGCCCGTCTTATGGTTTTCATCGAGGGAGGCCACAAACTAGATCATGTGGGAGGGTGGTGTTAAAGAACTGTCAAGGGAACGATGAAAGGCATGCAAAAACCTGCATGGCGAGTCTCGCATGGGAGGTAGCCATTGGTTGCTAAAGTGACATTGCCTATCAAATATGCCCCACAAAGTGGTGAATAAAATATTGGTTAGGAAGATAGACATGCCCTTGAGTGTAAGTGCATAATTGAATGGTCATTGTTATATGATTTTGTTGCAACCTTATTATTGGGTAATGCTTGTGCTGGATGTTCGCAAAGCAATAACAACATGGGTGGAAAAGGAAAAGAGACTAATAGTCTCTGTGAGCCATGACCCTAAATAGAAGAAGAAGGAGAAAGGCCTATTGTAGGAAAGACGATGTTGATGGGTTGTGGGTCTGCAAAGTAGGGAAGCACTAAGGCCTTGTTGTTCTCAATGGTGTTGTGGTAATTATCACCCACAGATGATAATTCGCAAGGGTGGACCCACTAGTAAGTTTCAACTCAGGAATCCACTGCAACCTTATGATCCCACCCCAAGAAAGTGGTGCATGTGAGTCCTGCTCAGTGAGATGACATGAAGGCTTGGCCATAAGGCTATGATAGTTGGGGAAGGAAAACCATACATAAAGGTATGTGATCATTTAGGACTTAAGCAATTTTGAAGCACTTTAGGTCAGGTTTACTTCGGAGATGACAATGACAAGGATGGAAAGACATAATGTGAATCCCACCATGCGAGTGGGGTGGTGGTCAAGGGTTAGTCATCATCAAAGTGATGAAATGGGGATGGAAACCCACAAGGGGCGACCTGTGACTACAGGTCCACGAAACCTGAAGGATATAGTAGTGGAAATAGATTAGGAGTTTGCACTTTCTAGAGGATGTTGGGACTTGGCTATAGGTGAACAGTGAAGTGCATCATCAAATGGTAAGGGGAAACCTATGAATGCGGGTCTACAAGGTCTAATGGACACTGGGCAAAAGGCTAAAGGAAACCCGCAAGATTGAGCCCATAGAGGTAAATGACATAGTGAAACCCACCTAGGTGAATCTATCCAAAATGAAATTGGTCTCTTTAGGATTAGGTCCAACTTGGCTAGAAAATTGGGGTGCACCAAAATGAGATGAGAGCAAAGCAGCCCATCAGGAGTGAAAAAGAGGGGGTCCCCACCTTTGGTGGGGCATGTGTGAAAAACATGCATAACATATATGATCGAAAGGCATAGAAGCTAGTAGATTGAGGTCGTCAACACCCTTAGTAGTTTGAATTAGTGTTTGTTCTTCTTCTTAGTTACTTTGTGTTTCCCACTAGGTGTAGGTTTCTTTCTTGTTGCCTTGTTGTCTTGATGATGTTGGGTGTTGTTGGTTGTTTATTGCCTTATCTTTAGACTAGAACCCATTTTGTTATGTTTTTTGGTTGTTGGGTTGTTGTTGGTGACTTTCTAAAAATCTTGTTTAGCATCACTTAGTATCTTTTGTTGTAAATTGTTTTGGGTCCCTTCAAAACTTACTTTTCCCATATAATCAAAACAAAATGATGAACTAATTTTCACTAGTTCTTCATTCAATTTATGAGGGGTAAAATTGCATAAATAACAATAAAAAAAAACTAACTGTTATAATAAAATAAAGGAAGGTTTTTAGATGCTAAAATGATGTTTACCTTGCTAAAAAAGTTTTTTTTTTAGCCTCACTAAAAGCTCATTCACTCAGTGGCGAATGGGTCCCTACTAGGGTTCTAGAAAAGTGATTTATGGGTTATGTTCTTCAATGTTTGCACTCCCAGATTCCAAGTGATAAGCTTCCAAAAGTGAAAAATAAATTCTATAGCTTCATTTTTGTGATCTTGCACTAAAGATGACAAGTTTTGTAACTTTACAACTTTGAAAGCTTTTTGCAACTTTTGCTCTCCACTTGATCTTTAATCTAAAACTTGTAATCACACATCAAGAGAAGAAAAATTGTTGATTGTTAGGGAATAGGGGATTTCCTTAATCAAACCCCATTTTGTTGATCAAACCTTGCAATGGAATAATACATAAAGGAAATATGAATGAACAACAATGTGTAACAACTCAACCATCCTCAATTGAACCTTAGAGTACAAATTCAACAAACTAGCATGAAGTGGCTTCAATGTATGTAGATATGGATCTTAAATTTAGATGTGAAACAATGCTTGAATTGGATCTTCAATTCTATATCAACACATTAGCTCAACAACATGTATTTCATGCATTTATGCCTTTGACATGATGATTTCATTCTTGACTGCTACGATAAAACCTTGATAATCTACCTTTGAATGTCTTCTTGAATAATCTATTGATCATAAAGTTGCTATATTTCTTGAATAATTGAATTTTCTAGGTGAAACTATGTAAAAATCTACCTTTGAATTCCTTCTTGAATACTCTATTGATCATAAAGTTACTATATATCTTGAATACTTGAATTTTCTAGGTGAAACTATGTAAAATAGCCTTATATTTATACTTAAGATTTAATCTCAAAATTCAAATAACACAAGATGATGTCAAATCTAGGATTCAAAATCATTAAAGTACCACCACAAATATGTTCAAAAAGGGGTGTCATAAGTTAAGGAGGACACTTTCACCATAGAGAGAATGGATCCTAGCATAGTCAATTAGTACATGCTTCGGGGTGGTGAAATAATATGCAGAAAGGGGGACTTAAGACCTAGGAAGGACCAATTTTCCAGGTGGAAAGTTAGTCCTAGGTCACTAGCCTAGGATTAAACCTTCCTAAATTAAGTGTTATGAAACATTATTAATGAGTGTTAGGATTTATCTTTCAAAAATGCAATAAATAAGGCTTGGATTTAAATTTAAGGGGTCAACTAAGCTCTAATTTGTAACCTCAATTAATTAATAAATACCTAGATTAGTGTAAAAGTGTAAGGAAACACTTTACAACACCCTAAATAAGGCACACTTAAGTCCATTTTATCATTAATTATTCATTCCCAAATAAAACATATGGATTACT
Source organism: Sequoia sempervirens (assembly GCA_007258455.2). Taxonomy (NCBI): domain Eukaryota; kingdom Viridiplantae; phylum Streptophyta; class Pinopsida; order Cupressales; family Cupressaceae; genus Sequoia; species Sequoia sempervirens. The sequence goes on along the minus strand of VDFB02381519.1, from coordinate 134,286 downwards.
TTTTTTGATGCTACATTCTTCCCCCACTTTAATCATATTTTCCCTCCATTTCAAGCTCATGCTAAATTAGACATTCAAGACACTTATGTATGAAACAATGAAAAAGATACACAATTATACCCTATCAAAGACCAAGAAAATAAAGGAAAGTAAAGGATCAAGCTTCAAACATTCCAACACAATGTGAAATGTGGTTGATTGTCCAAGAAAAGGGATCAAGCTTTGACAGTCTATCCAACACTATGTGGACCAAGTCTAGGCTATTTGTCCAAAAAAATGTTAACAAGTAGAACTCAATGTCTACTATGTAAAAAACACACACGCTTACTTTGGGGTAGTGGAACCTCAGGTCATCCACTAGGTGAGTATCCCAACAAGGTGGAAAATGAGAGAATCATGTTAGCCTCCCATACCATATCAAATTTATCCCTCTGATAACTTCAATAAGGCACCACAATGCTAAGTGCTTATGAATGTCACGTCTATAGGTTTTTGTTTTTGTTCAAGGGGATCTTGTTTCATGTAAGGTCTTATTCCTAGGGAATAGCATACCCAAAGTCTCCATGAGAGGACAAGTCAAGAATATCAAATCACCACTTATGGGATGCCTCATTTGTATCATGCCACTAAGGGAAATTGTAAACTTAGAAATATTGCACTCTTGGAGGACACAAAATCCAATGACACCGCTAAGAAAAGGACACATCACAAGAAAAAGTAAAATCACACCATGAAATATTCAAAATGTCAAAATATGTCATCAATGTATGCCCCCACTTTCAAGAAGTTACTAACTGTAAGGTAGGGGACCAACCACACCAAGCCACCAGGTCACGGAGAGCCTAGAGTGGAGGGTTTCCCTAACTTACCTCAAACTAGGCAAGTGTTTTAGGTCAAGTATAGAGAATGAAGAGCACTCTCAAGTGCTTTTGTCACTCTACTAGGCTAAATGCTTTGATGGGATTAAATGAGATAGAATTTGGAACCATAACTATACCTCAAACAACTTTTTAACAAATGACAACATCGTGGGTCAAGGATGACAACATGGTGCCCTGGCATCTCTTTTGGGTGCTAGCATCCACACAACTAGAAAGTGAAAAGTACAATACCAGATACCAAAAAAATACTAACAGTCTAGCTAATGAAGTTGAATATATTAAATAGAAAGGTAAATGACAAAGTGCACTAACTGACTATAAAGATGATAAAGGAGATAACTAAAATAAAGGTGATAAAGACCAACTCACAAAGAACCCAATTTTCCAAGAAACTCCACACACACGTACACCTACACACAACCAAGAGAGGAAAAAAGTTGGGGTTGTATGGGGGTTTTCCTTATTCAAACCCTTGCTTTTGATTTTCCACCTCCATAGAGAGCTGGATAGATAAAGGTGAGCAAAAATATGATGGTGGAAATGTTGGAAAAGAGAGTATCAAACACTATGAAAAACATAATGCTACTCTAGATCAAAGCACAACAAAAGAAGGATATTGAAGCAATAAAACCTCCACCCAAAGGCACTCAAGGCCAATGAAGGGAGAATGCAAGACTATGAATTTGACAAAGTTGACACAACCACAACAGTGACAAATGAGGTCTCGCAAGAGACCAGACTCACAACTTCTATGTGTACCATAGGAAAATGGATCACTGAAATTTTCATTGTCTTTTAGGTCTTTCTTCGTGATGCTTGGTCTATTTTGTTTTCATTTAACGTTGTAATTTGATTTTTGCATTCACATTAAGTCCTAAATATTCAAATTATGATGTCTTGTGAAGGTTTTGTGAAGTGTTGTAACACATATCTACACTTTTATAGACTCCTTTCATTACAATTCATCTAAAAATCACCTTTTCATCACTTATCAAGTCCTATTTTTGAAGTGTTGTAAAGTCTTGTAACAATATTTCATGCTTTTCTAGGCTTAATTTCACTATTTATATGTTTCTTATGGTTTATTTGACCCCTTTATGTACTCATAAGTCTTAATTAAGTGTATTTTTGAATGTAAGACTGACAAAGAACATTAAATGTGACTTAATTCCTGACACCCACTTTCAAGCCCAAGCTAGGACCCATACACCATGGGTGGCGAATGACTCCCTCTTCGCTCCAAAATCAAATTATTTCAAACTTTCTTTCAGGTTTTTATTCAAAATTACCTTATGGTGGCCTGTGATGATGTATCATTGGGTTATTAGGGCACACAAGTGTATAAATAAGTGTTTTTCTCCTCATTCACTTGCATTGACTAAACATCAATTGACATCATTCAATCAAGCATCAATCAAGCATTTTGGAGCAACCATTGACATAACTTTAGATTTCTTCAACAAGGTTCTCATGAGTTTAGGAAATTTACATGTTGTTTATTCACCTTTCCTTGTTCATTTCACTCCATTTCTTAATTAAGGGTTTGATTACCAAAGTGGGATTTGACCAAGGTAAATCCCTATACCCTAAGCCTTAACCATTTTTCCCTTTTTGCATGTGTCTTTGCAAAATTTTGTATGCAGATTTATCAAGCAATTAGGTGTTGAAAGGTGGTCAAGAAGTCAACAATGTGTTTCAAGTAAAATCAACCCTATTTCAAGCTTGGAGACAATGTATAGTCTATTTTCTATAGATTTGACTCTGTCAACCCAACAAGAAGACAAGTGTAGATCTGGAGCTACAAAATTGACCTTTGATTTCATAGAATTTTGGGAGAGGACTGATTCAGCATCAGTGGCGAATGAGTCCCACCTTAAGGATGGAAAGCTAGATTCTATTAGATTCTAGATCTTGATAGCTGGAAACCAATTTTCAAGAGTTTTTACTAGTGGCAGGACTGATTCACCATCAATGGCGAATGAGTCCCACTGGTGATTTACACTAATTTCTACTAGCATTCAGATCATTCACTAGTATATTCTGACCCATTTTTTGATGATGTCGGGTCAGAATTTTGATGTTTCAAATGTCGTCAAAATTTTGACCAATAATATTGATGAACAGCCGTCGAAATTTTGACGGACGGTCGTCAAAAAATGGGTCAAAATATACCAGTGATTCCAGATTCAACATTCATTGCTCAGGTGCACTCTGTTCAGCCTTCTTTCATTTTTTTTTGTATTTCTTCATGTTTTAGCTCATTCTTATATATCTCATTGTGTTTTCAAACATTGCATATTTCATAGGTTTTTCATCAATAGTCAATCAATTGCATTAGTTAGTTGCATTTACAACATTTAATTTAGTCATATTCATATCATGCAATCATCTATTTGAATGAACCATTTCAATTTTTGGGTTCTATCTCTCTCCTTTTAGGTGAAAGATCTGAAGAGTGCAAGAGTAGCCAATAGAATACCTTCAAAAAAATTAGTTCATTTTGGTGAACCTACATATAGAACACTTTATTTTTCTTATTTCAATTGCATCTTGCATCCTATGTTTCATTTGCATCAAATTTTAATTAGGTTTTACTTTGTTTTTGCATCTTAGTGTTTCTCAAATTGCATTAGTGAAATGCTCATTTAGACTTCATTTTTGCATATCATATCATTCAAAAACTAAAAATCTGCATTTGCATCCTCAATTTACATATGAAAACCATTAAAATCACTTTAATTTTTTTGAAAAACATAAAAAATATCATACCTAGACTCATTCACCTCCCTAGGAAAATCAGTCCACCTGCACATTTTAAACTGCATTTTTAGGCATTTTTTGGATATTTTCTACATTATATTTTTCTATAGTTACTTTCTATTATACTGTCTAGATTGTTTGTTTTCTCTTCTTCTTGGATCTTCATGTACTTGCATTCATTGTCATCATGGCTTTTTCTTTTAACAAGTTTTGGAATTCATTGAAATCCAAAGTAGACATGTCCAATTGTGCCTTTGGTTGTGATCCTAATGACCTTGAGCTACGTCATGCTCCTTCAACTCCTGATAATTTTCCTCCTCATGATGTTGACATCATTGGAGAAGATGTTGATAGCATGAACAAGTTCTTAAATGAGTGTCTTGATAACCTTGAAGCCAATGCATCCTTTTACCCATCCATGAAGTCACAAGGTCTTCCTACTATTGGACCTACTAATCACTTTGGATACCTACATCCTAAAACCAATGAAGGACCTAATTTCCCTTCATCAGGTGGACCTAGTTCCTCTAAACAACTACACCCTCACCCATTTTATGATCACAAAGTTACAAACAGACCAATCAACCTTTAAGAAACATACGTAAAAGGCTTTACTATCTTAAGAAAAGAAGGGTGTGATATAACAAATGAGCATAACATTCATCAAATTTTATAACAAAAACCCACAAAAGAAAACACAACAGGACTAGGGTATCAAGATCCCCTTCATGATGATGGCATGGTGAACTTTGATTCCCCCCCTCTATTTGAGTATCCTCCTCCCTCCCAAAGGATCAATGCTTCTCAAAAATGAAGATTTTCTCTTCGATTTGTCTCCTAAACCTTCACTTGACAAACTTAGACAATATAGACAAAAACACAAGCCTTATAAATTCACAAATCTACCCTTTATGCAAAATCCCACAACTATGGAGAAAAATTTGGAAGTACTTATTACCGGAGGATGAATTTCCATGCCTCCTCCTACAAGAGTCAAACATCCTAAAAATGACAAATATTGTGAATATCATAGGATGCTAGTACATCTAACTGATTAATGTCATGCTTTGCGAAAGATACTCAAAAGACTTACCCAACTCGACATAATTCCCTAATCAAAATCCTCTCCTCATGCTATGGTTGTAGAATTTTCTATTCTCACTATTGCATGATCCTTTCCCATCACCTCCATTAGCTCATTCTTTCCCTACACTTAGTAGGGGAAAGAATTTGATTATCCTTGTCCTTGTAATGCATTTGTCTTTGTCTCTTAACTATGTTATTCATTTTTTGCATATATTACTTAAGATTGAGAAACTGATAACTTGGTTAATGGTTGACTTACATTTGCATTACTAGCTCCTTTTACCATTTTCATTTAGTTTCATGTGTGTAACATGTTCCACTGTAACGTGTGTTTGATGTTCTCTCTCTCTCTTTGTACACTTCTTCTATTTGTACCTCTATTCTTCTATATGTCATACTTTATCTTTGATTTTTCACTTTTATTTTGTTTTCTCCTTTTGGGGGTGACACAAAGTGTAGAGACGTCCTATATCTCTTCCATGTTGACTCGAAAGGTCCTTTCACTTTTTTCCTTTTTTTGGTTTTTTTCCTTTTGGGGATGACAGAAAGCATAGAGATGCCCTATGTCTCTTCCATGTTGACCCAAAAGGTCCTTTCACTTTTTTCCTTTTTTTTTGTGTTTTCCTTTTGGGGATGGTGAAATGCATAGAGACTCTCTATGTCTCTTCCATGTTGACCTAAAAGGTTCTTTCACTTTTTTCCCTCTTTTGTGTTTTCCTTTTGGGGATGACACAAAGCATTGAGATGTCCTATGTCTCTTCCATGTTGACCCTAATGGTCCCTTTTGCTTTTACTTGTGTTTTTCCTTTTGGGAATGATGCAAGGAATTGAGACCAAAATGTCTCTTTCATGTTGACCCAAAAGCTTTTTCATTTCATTTTCCTTTTTGTTTTCTTTTCACATGTGTTTTTCCTTTTGGGTATGATGCAAAGCATTGAGACCACAATGTCTTCCATATTGACCCAAAATGGACTTTTATTTTCTTTTTTTTGCTCTTTTTGTGCCATTCTTGTAGTTCTATATGCTTTGGGGAATGATGATAGTTCCAAGATCTTTAATGAAAGCATTTCAGCAATAAACATACTGAACCCAAATCCACAGATCCCTTACGCGTTTGGTGTGTTCTTTTCTGGGGAGAAACTCCCTTTTTTTTTCTCTTTCATTTACATTACACAACCTCACTTGAAAACATATGACTTGGCATAGGCTTTTTGGTTGGCTCTCATGTCTTGTTTATACTTTTTTCATTTTTCCCCTTTACTACTTTAAAGTAATTTCTCACAACACAGTGTGTATAAATTCCTTTAAAGTGGGGGACATACATGGGCATCATTTCATTTGCATTCTTGGTTCTTAGTGTAGCCTTGTCACTTGATATGATGTGTTTGTCACTTTTTGGATGAAATTGGTTGTGATGTCCTTCATAAGTGTGATCTATCTTAGCATATTACATTCCTCTTAGTGGAATGATGTGATGCACTACATCCCCTAAGTTGTGGATATAATATTCTTTGACTGGTCCTCTCTTGGAGAGATTAGACACAATGTCCCCTAAGTGACAGACCTTGTATGAACTTAACAAGACTCCTTTGAACATCTTTTCCATTTTACACTTTTACATTTTTACATTTTTGCATCTTTTCCACCTTGCATAAGGTAACTTGCATGCTTGTGGTACTATCCTATTTTTCATGAGTTCTAAGCATATGAAGCTTTGCTTGTCTCATGAAGCACGAAATGAGATTTTCCTTTGTGGTGCCATGTTAAAGTTATTAGGAGGTATAACTTTGATAAGGTTGAGTGAGAAGCCCATTCAGCGACACAACTTTCCCCATAGCCACCTATTTGTTTGTGAGTGCATATCAACTAGCATATGTATCTTACCTTTTTGAGTCTTCTCACCCAGTGGACTACCATGAGTTTTATTGCCCCATAGTTAGTATGCATTTTCTTTTTCTCACAAATAGCCTAGATCTAATCCACAACTAGTTGGACAAATGATCGAAGCTTCATTCGATTCTCCCTTCTCTTTCTTTATTTCACATGTGTGTTCCTTTGTTCTTATGTTCATTTTTCCATGGGATCTTCATCTTGGGGGCTTGATCATCCCTCTTGATTGTTGTCACTCCATCTTGTTGACATAAGTGCATTTGGATCCTTCTTAATATGCATGGTTACTTTAATGTGAGTTTGAAGTAATTTCATCCTCTCACCAAAGTGGGGGCTAAATGTACCATACAAAAATGGATCATTAACATTTTCATGGTCTTTTAGGTCTTTCTTCATGATGCTTCGTCTATTTTGTTTTGATTTAATGTTGTAATGTGACTTTTGCATTCACATTAAGTCCTAACTATTCAAATTATGATGTCTTGTGAAGGTGTTGTAACATATTTCTACACTTTTATAGACTCCTTTCATTATAATTCATCTAAAAATCACCCTTTCATCACTTATCAAGTCATATTTTGAAGTGTTGTAAAGTCTTGTGACAAGATTTCATGCTTTTCTAGGCTTAATTTCACTATTTACACCTTTCTTATACTTTATTTGACCCCTTTATGCACTCAGAAGGCTTAATTAAATGTATTTTTTAATGTAAGCTTGACAAATAAAATTAAATGTGACTTAATTCTTGACACCCACTTTCAAGCCCAAGGTGGGACCCATTCGCCATGGGTGGCGAATGAGTCTCTCTTGGCTCCAAAATCAAAATAATTCAAATTTTATTTTAATTTTTTATTCAAAATTACCTTATTTTAGCCTGTGATGATGTATCATTGGGTTATTAGGAGTGTATAAATAAGTTTTTTTTTCCTCATTCACTTGCATTCACTAAACATCAATTAGCATTTGATCAATTTGTATCATTCAATCAAGCATCAATCAAATATTTTGGAGCAACCATTGACAGAACTTCAAATTTCTTCAACTAGGTTTTGGTGATTTTATGAAATTTGCATTTTGTTTATACATCTTTCCTTGTTTAGTTTATTTGATTTCTTCATTAAGGGTTTGATTACCAAAGTGGGATTTGACCAAGGCAAATGCCTATACTCTAACCGTTAACCATTTTCCCCCTTTTGTATGTGTGTTTGTAGACTTTTGTATGAAAATTTATCAAGCAATTAGGTTTTAAAATGTGGTCAAGAAGTCAACAAAGTGTTTCAAGTCAAATGAACCCTATTTCAAGCTAGGAGACAACGTACATTCTATTTTATGTAGATTTGACTCTGTCAACCTAACAAGAAGACAAGTGCAAATCTAGAGCTACATAATTGACCTTTGATTTCATAGAATTTTGGGAGAGGAATAATTTTCCACTAGTGGAAAATGAGTCCCATCTTAAGGAATGAAAGATATATTCTCTTAGATTCCAAATCCTGACAGCTAAAAACCAATTTTTAAGAGTTTTTTTGCAATAGCAGGATCGATTTGCCATCAGTGGTGAATGAATCCCACTGGTGATTTTCATTGATTTTTGCCAACATTCAGATCATTCCAGACTCAACATTCATTACATAGGTGCACTCAATTTAGCCTTCTTTCAATTCTATTTTGTATTTCTTCGTGTTTTAGTTCATTCTTGCATATCTCACTGTGTTTTCAAACATTTCATATTTCATAGGTTTTTCATCAATAGTCAATAAATTTCATTAGTTAGTTGCATTTACAACATTGAATTTAGTCATATTCATATCATTCAATCCTTTATTTGAATGAACCACTTCAATTTTGGGGTTCTATCTCTATCCTTTTAGGTGAAAGATCCTAAGAGTGCAAGAGTAACCAATAGAACACCTTCCAAAAATTTGGTTCACTATTGTAGCAAAACACATCCTCAGTTAATTTGATGGAGCCACAAGTTTCTAAGAAATTTTCAATAGATCAAGCTAGCTATGTAAAATTATCCAAGAGATTGTAGAAGATCAAATGAATTACTAAAGAGATGAAGTGATAGTGAAGACAAGCCATTTGAAGATGGAAAGGGAGGCTAAGAGTTGTTTTCGAGCTGGTTGTTTGACACAAAGGATTTATGCTTCATCCCCAATGGGGAATGTAATGTCCCTATAGATTCTAGAATTAAGAATCTATTAGGGATGATAGTGCACTGCGTAGACATCTACGCACTGCACGCGCGTCCCTAATAGAAATTCCCCCACTGACACAAATGAAAAGTGCCAAGTGGATGTATTGCATATAGGAAATATAGAATTTCTTAGTCAGGTTTTATTTTCTCTAGTGGAGGGATGCAAAAGGAGAATTCGCAAGAGGGGCGTAAATTAACTCCTATACATTTTTCCCCCACTTTAGTGAGCACAAGTGTCAATGAGTGTTTGGTAAAGTAGATTGAAAATTTTAGAGATGTATACCTGAACTATTGAGGAAGCAAACTGTAATCTACAAAAATCAAAAGCGTAGGGAAGGAAAAGAACTCCACGGGTATTCTATCTTGAGGAGGTTTGAACAAAGGACTCCATAGTGGAGCTATAGAGTCGAAAAAAGTACATCAAAGGACCATAGACCAACGATGGAAAAATCTTGTAGGATGCAAGCACTTTATAGATCCCCAAACCTGTAAAGAAGGCACCCCCAGGTACTCTCTCTTGAGGAAGCCTGATGTAGGGGACTCTGTAGAGTTGAACTAGAAAGTAGTTTCATAGGTTCACCTACAAAGAAGCATGCTAATCTATAGATAAAACATGTAAGAAAAAAAAGGTATCCATGTAGGAAGAAAAGTAGATAGTTACACAGACAATCAAAAATTGAAGGAAGAGCTTTCAAAGGGGTCCCTTGGGAACCCTTCAAAATAAAATGGGTCCTCTCAAGGGACACGCTACTTGAGAATGTAAGAGTATTTTTTGCAAATCAATTCAATATCAAGAAATATTTTCAAAAGATGTTCACTTCATCAAGGAATTTGAAAGGAAGAAAATTCTCCCACATGAAAAGTTTCTCCTTCCTTAAATGAAAGTTCTTCAAGTTCTTTCTTTACAAACCCATGACAAAGGAGAGACATTCCACTAGGGGTCCTTATTGAGAATGTGATTTTTGAAAAATGTTTTGATAATATTTTCAAGAAAAGATTCATTGGCCACTAAATGTATTTTTTGAAAATCAAAGTGACATGATAGCATAATAGGCCCACCTTAGGATGGTGGGTGTTGAACACAAAGGCACATGGAATCCTAAGGATAGAAATGCAAGAATGAAAAAGAGGGATGTTGTGGCCCACATAATATAATAAGATGTAACCATGGTAATTTTATGACACATGCAAGGGACAACGCATAAGCACCACAACATCACAAAGCAAGCATGGAAGATTAGAGAACAACAATGTAAAAGATACAATAACATCATGAACAAGGGACACAAGGATGATCTAATATTTTGGGGTCGAAGCTATTCATAAATATATATATATATAGGTTTAATAATAGTATATAGATGAACTATCATCAACCCCGTACTATATTAGACCATATGATGAATGCACATCCAGAAAAATAAAAATAAAAAATTGGGTCAACAAGGAAGGGAAGCCTAAATGTCCCCAACACCTTACATCATCCCCAATTGATGAAAATTAATACACATAATAGAAGAAGAATGATGCAAAAAATAGAAGTTGTATGACACAAAATCACTCCTTTATCCAAGCACCTACAAGGGTGACAAGGGTCATCCATGAACACACACAAAATCTACTTTACAATTGAAGAAGAGGGGCCCCTAGTCCTCATCAACCAATAGGTCATAGTTATGCTAATCTAGATCATCATAAAGGTAGAGTGGGAAAGCTTTCAAGGGCAGAATATCAAGGGGGAAACCCTCCACACCTCCCACAATAAGAGCATAGGAAGAAGACCCCTCAAGGTCTATTCAACTTAGTTCCCATGGGTTGAAAGTCAACGAATTTGTGAAAATCACTGATAGGGTGGGCACCTCATCTACAAAATTAAATATGCACTTCACAAGAGTACCATGTTGGACTCAAGAAACACTGAGAGGGGGGTTGAATCAGTGTTGAGCAATTTAACTTTTATTAATTTTTCTTTTCAAGTGCTTAAACCATTCAATCAAAATAAAGAGGCTTGAACATGGAACAATAATCCACAACACCATAACATAAGAATTTTTACATGGAAACCTTGTTAGGGGAAAAACCATCGTGGAGGTCGACCCGCAATTTGAGTAATCAAAATATAGTGTTTAACAAAATGGGAATGCACTTGCATTCAAGCACATTGCATAGAGCTCACTGCTCAAAATAGGAAGGCTCACTGCCTTACAAAATGTTTGGATCATAATTAAAAGATTGAACTAAGAAGATCACATCTACAAATGCCTAGTTACAGTTCTGGTGAGGCTCATAGATTAGATTTTGGACCTTCTATCTAATTGTATACTTCACTTTGCTTTGCCTTAATTCACTTCAAAAAAAATCCCTTTATGCATAAATGAGAAAAACTCAACTACTCTTCTGATATTCGTACACATCTACACATATCAAACACAACACACACCACTACAAAATGAATTTACCAATCTCATATATATTTGTGACCAAGATTTCAATCACTCCATGTCAGCTTTAATAAAACATAAAATATCTTCCAACTGTCAACTCAAATCATGAATAACTTTTGATACACATCACAAGATTCTGTTGGAATTATGCCTCAAATCAATACAAGCCGAAACCTCCATTGGAGCAAAGTCAGTATGACATCTATCATGTTTGGCTGACTAGCAGATTGGTAGCATTCTATTTTGAATAGGTCGTTGTGACCTAGTTTGTGTCTTGCTGAATGCTTTCACTGTGAAGCTATTGCTATGACAAGGAGTATTCGGTATGACCTTTTAGTGCTTGGGAGACCTCTAGCCGACAGGCCATTCAATCATGTATCGGGAAGACTCATGGCAACCACGGGATTTGGGGTTGCTTATAGCGGCTCGATGAGAACTCCCAGCAAAGTGTTAGAGTCTTGCTGACAGTATGTTACTTGTTGTGGTCTTTGGCATAGCTTATGGTATATCGGTAAGAAGTCTTGCCAATGTGCAAAGGTCTCATCGACTGAGGTTCAAATGTTGTTCATCGGTGTAACACAAAGGCTTTTGGAGAAATGTCTTAGCAACTAAAGGATGTCTTGTTGATAGCCGATGGCTATTGGGGTAACCCAAATGGTATGGGAAGAAGTCCCAGCAATCAATGTAAGTCTCGCTGATAATAAGGGATCTTCGGTATAACTCTTGGTGACAGAATACTTCGGGGTAAGTCCTAGAGATCGGTGTGATGTCTTAGCGAAAGTAACATGTCTCTCCAACAGTGCTTTATGTTGATGCCTTCAGAGTAAGTCTTGGAGTTTAATATGTTCTCTTGGCAAAAGATGTAAGTCTTGCCAATTATTCTTTGGAGCTTGATATGACTTATGACTTTGGTAAAACCTTTAGTGGCTCGCTATGATCTCCTGGTGAAAGTGATAGGTCTGGGTGACTGCTTGGTGATTCGGTGTGACACATGAAGCTCAATGGAACATCTTGGTGATATTGGTTACTCTTGGTGACATCGATATGAAGGTTATGTGGCATCAGCGAGACACTGTTAGTGTCTCACCGAGATGCCAACACAGTGCGAATTGTATTGACCGATTGACCGTTCGATGTGGCATCTCGTGGATGAATAGGAGGAGCTGAATGTGAACCATTAGCAATTGGTTCATTTTGAAAGTTCTATGAGGAAGTTCTATAGACAAAGTTTGACATGGATATACTCTATGATTGCAGATTGTAATTAGGTGGGTTGGATCAATGAATGGTTGAGTGATTGTATTAGTAAATTAATTATGTTATGTAATGACTGTAACTTGAAGATTCTTGTACAAGAATGTTCATGGTGAATGTTGTTGTATAATGACACCAGAAAGATAAGTCTATCATTTGTATGTAATCTCCATTACTGTAATACAAAGTGATTTCTCTTGGTGTGGTGGGTTTTTCTCCTGTAAGGGTTCTCCCACATATATCTGGTGTTCTTGTGTGATTGTCAAATACTCTATTTTTGTTATCTACTTCATAGTGCATCTTAATTAGACTGTAATTGTAAATTTTAAAGTGTATCTGCATTATTCCTTAAGGTATTGATGTTAGGAGAATTGTTTTCCGCATCTAATTTTCCTTACAAGTGGTATCAAAGCCTGGCCAGTTTTGTTATCCTTGTGGGTACGTTGGGTTTTTTGAGTCAGTTCTATTCAATCGGAGTCTTGTAGAAAATTGTTATTTCTGATTACAGGTTGAGATGGCTAGTACATTTGGAATGTTTGAAATAGAGAAGTTTAATGGCAATAAATTTGAGTTGTGGAAACTCAAGATGGAGGATCTTCTAGTTGATCATGATCTTTGGATTGTTGTGGCTGGAGTGAAACCTACAGGCATGAAGCAAGAAGATTGGGACCTTACAGATAGGAAATCTAAGGGGTTGATAAGGCTCTATTTGGTAGACTCAGTGCTTTTGAATGTGCTTGAGGAGAAGACTGCCTCTTCCTTGTGGAAGAGACTGGCGTCTATTTATTAGGGGAAATCCTTGGTGAATAAATTGTTCCTAAGGAAGAAGTTGTACTCATTGAGAATGCAGGAAGGAGGGTATGTGGCTGATCATTTGAACACATTTAATATGTTGATTTCTCAATTGAAATAAAAAGAGAAAGGCAAGAAGATGAACAAGAAATCAAAATCAAAATCAGAAGGGAGATCAAATTCTCCTGGCAAGAAGTCCAAGGTGAAGTGCTCAAACTGTGGGCAACCTAGTCATGTCCGAAAGGATTGTAAAGAGGAGAAAAAGAAGAAGAAGGGCTCTTCTAATAATGGTTCTTCTCATAGTGATGGTGACACCTTCATTGCAGCCTTGGCTACTTAGGCATTAGATGATGTCTGGTTGATTGATTCTGGAGCATCTTTCCACATGACATCTCACAGAGAATGGTTCACAAAGTATGAAGAATACAATGGTGGAAAGGTGTACTTGGCGAGTGATTCAACTTTAGATATTGTTGGCCATGGAAGAGTCAGAATACAATTCCTTGATGGCAGAGTGAAGGGAATCAATGATGTTATGCACATACTAGATCTGGCTCGAAATCTATTGTCTATCAGTATGCTTAATGATATTGGAGTATAAGTTACTTTCTCTAGAAATGGCTGCAAGATGACTAGAGGTTCAATGGTGCTGGCTAGAGGTGCTCGAATTGGTACCATGTACAAGTTGGATGCATAGATCTTGTTCAATGTAACAATGTCCTTGGAAAGTCACTGAAAGCTGCTCGTGGAGGTAAAGAGGGAAATATCCCTAATTATGTAAACTCTATGGAATTAAAACTTCCTGCAGTGAAGATTGTGCTTTGGCATCATAGGTTAGGCCACATAGGAGAAAAAGGTTTAAAAACCTTGAAGAATAAAAACCTGGTTGAGGGGCTCGAATATTGTAATCTTGAATTTGAATTTTGTGAACACTATATATATGGAAAGTAGCACTATGTTTCATTTTATTCCAGTCCTCATAAATCTTCTGGTTTGTTAGATTATATTCATTCAGATGTGTTTGGTCCAGTGAATGTTCCTTCTTTGTCTAAGTCAAGATACTATGTGTCATTCATTGATGATTATTCAAGAAGAGTATTTGTATATTTTCTGAAGAGTAAATTAGAAGTATTCAATCAGTTTAAAGAATTTAAAAATCTTGTTGAAAATAAGACTAGTAGAAAAATAAAATGCTTAAGGATTGATAATGGTGGTGAATTTTTTTCTGATGAATTTGAAAGATATTGCAAAGACCATGGAATCAAAAGACACAAGACTACACCTTATACTCCACAGTAGAATGGAGTTGCAGAAAGGTTCAATAGGACAGTGATGGAGAGAGCACAAAGTATGCTGAGTAGTGTTGACTTGGAGGAGAAATTTTGGGCTAAGGCTATATCTACTGCATGTTATCTAATTAATCATTCTCCAAATTCTGCTCTTGTTGAGAAAACACCTTTGGAAGCATGGTCTGGTAAGAATCCCTCTCTTAGACATGTTTGTGTTTTTGGCTGAGGCATATACTCATGTGTCAGATGTGAAAAGATCTAAATTGGAGAACAAGGCTATCAAATGTATTTTTATTAGCTATAGTGTTGTTATGAAAGGATACAAGCTTTGGAATCCTAATACAAAGAAGGTTGTATACAGTAGAAGTGTAATCTTTTGTGAGCTGAAACCTTCCACTTTGGATCTGTAGTTAGAGAAAAAGTCAGAAAACAATAAGGATGTAGCATTAATTCCTCCTACACTAGAGAAAGAGGAATTAAAAATTAAAAATGTACCTGAAACTGAGGAGAGCTCAAGTAGTTCTGAAATTTTTGAAGAAGAAGAACCTCAGCCTTAGCAAGTGAGGAGGTCAACCCATGAAAGAAAACAACTAGATAGGTATGGGTTCTCTTTGATTGATTCTACTTGTGCCTATGCTTTAATTTCTAGCATTGATGAGCCTAGGACTATGAAAGAGGCATTTAAAATATCTTATTTAGACTCTTGGTTGGAAGCCATGAATGAAGAGATGGAATCATTAGAAAAAAATGAAACTTGGAGTCTGGTGCCCTTGCCTAAAGGCAGAAAGGCTGTTGGCTGCAAATGACTGTTTAAGAAGAAAATTGGTTTGGATGGCAGTGTAGAAAAGTACAAGGTGACATTGGTTGCAAAGGGTTATTCCCAGGTAGAGGGAATCGATTATGGGGAAATATTTTCTCCTGTAGCAAAGCTGACATCTATCAGATTTCTTTTGTCACTTGCAGCAGCATATAACTTAGAGGTAGAACAGATGGATATGAAGACAACATTTCTTCATGGTGATCATGAAGAAGAAATCTATATGTCCCAACCTAAGCACTTTGTTGAGAAAGGTAAACAAAAACTAGTATTTAAATTAAAGAAGTCTCTGCATGGGTTAAAGCAGTCACCTAGAATGTGGTACTAGAAATTTGATACTTTTGTTCTTGTCTTTGGGATTTGTAAGATCAAAATCTAATCACTATGTATATTATAAAGCTGAAAGTGATCAAGTACTTGTTATTGCTCTCTATGTTGATGATATGATGTTCATAGGCAATAGTAAGCTAATGATTTATTATCTTAAGTCTTAGTGGTCTGCTAAGTTTGAAATGAAAGATCTTGATGTAGCAAGGTATATTCTAGGGATGGAGATAACCAGGGACAGGAAGAATAGAAAACTATGGCTCAGTCAGAGTAAGTATATCAAAATTGTTCTTGAGAGATTTTGTATGAATTATTGCAAATAGCTAGTAGTTCTAGTCATGCAGGGAACAAAGCTATCTATTGAGGACTATCCAAAATCTCCTACTGAGATGGAGGACATGACTAGTATACCCTATGCTAGTGTAGTAGGTAGTATTATGTATGCAATGGTCTGCACAAGGCCAGACATTGCCCAAGAAGTGGGAGTTCTTAGTCGATTCATGGCTAATCTAGGAAGAATGGATTGGGATGCTGTGAAGAGAGTGTTTAGGTATTTAAAGGGAACTTTAGATTTTGCTTTGTGTTACCATGGGAATTTGGTTGAATCACAGAGGACTCTTAGCATTCCTGGTTATGTAGATTCTGATTGGGTAGGGGACATTGATGGCAGGAGGTCCACTAGTGGATACATTTTCATGTTGAATGGTGGTGCAGTGAGTTGGATGAGCAAATGGCAAGCTATAGTCACATTGTCCACTATGGAGGTTGAATACATGGCAGCTAATCATGCTTGTAAAGAAGCAGTTTGGTTGAAACTTTTGTGTTCTAACATTGGTTTTGATGCAAGGGAAATAACTATTTTTTGTGACAGTCATAGTGTAATTTTTCTGGCAAAGAACCCTACTTTCCATGTCAGGATGAAACATATTGATGTATAGTACCACTTTGTACAAGATATGGTGGAGGATGGAAAGGTTAGTTTGGAAAAGTTTGATACTCTGGAGAATGTTGCAGACTCATTGACAAAGCCAGTGAGCACAGACAAGTTCAGGTGGTGTACCAGTTCGATGGGCCTTAGTGCCCATGATTTTTAGTAAGTTATGTTGTGCTCTGGAGGTGTCTATATGATCTTCGTCAAGTGGGAGATTGTTGGAATTATGCCTCAAATCCACACAAGCTATAACTTCCATTGGAGCAAAGTCGATATGACATCTATCATGTCTGGTCGATGAGCAGATTGGTAGCATTTGTTTTGAACGGGTCATTATGACCTAGTTTCTATCTTGCTGAATGCTTTCATTGTGAAGCTATCATTGTGACAAGGAGTGTTCAGTATAACCTCTGAGCGCTCGGGAGACCTCTGGCTGACAGGCCATTCAATCATGTATCAAAGAGACTCATGGTGACCATGAGCTTCGGGGTAGCTTATAGCAGCTCGGTGAGAAGTCACAGCGAAGTGTTAGTCTCACCAACACTATGTTAGTTGTTGTGGTCTTCAGCGTAGCTTATGGTCTATCAGTAAGAAGTCTTACCAATGTGCAAAGGTCTCATCGACAGAGGTTCAAATGTTGTTCATCGGTGTAACACAAAGGCTTTTGGAGAAATGTCTTAGCGACTGAAGGATGTCTTGACGATAGCTGATGGCTATCGGGGTAACCCAAAAGGTTTGGGAAGAAGTCCCAGTGAAGAATGTATGTCTTGCCACTGATAAGGGATCTTCGGTATAACTCTTGGTGATAGAATACTTTGGGGTAAGTCCTAGAGCTCGGTGTGATGTCTTAGCGAAAGTAACATGTCTCGCTAACAGTGCTTTATGTTGATGCCTTCGGAGTAAGTCTTGGAGTTCAGTATGTTCTCTCAGCGAAAGATGTAAGTCTTGCTGACTATTCTTTGGAGCTCGATATGACTTGTGACTTCGGTAAAACCTTTGGTGGCTTGCTATGATCTCTTAGCAAAAGTGATAGATCTGGGCGACTGCTTGGTGATTCAGTGTGACACATGAAGCTCGATGGAACGTCCTGGCAATATTAGTTACTCTTGGTGACATCGGTATGAAGGTTATGTGGCATTGGCGAGACACTATTAGTGTCTCATTGAGATGCCAACACAGTGCAAATTCTATTGACTAATTGACCGTTTGATGTGGTATCTCGTGGATGAATATGAGTAGCCGAATGTGAACCATTAGTAGTTGGTTTATTTTGTTAGTTCTCTAAGGAAGTTCTATAGATAGAGTTCGACATGGATATACTTTGTGATTGCAGATTGTAATCAGGTAGGTTGGATCAATGAATGGTTGAGTGATTCTATCAGTAAATTAATTATGTTCTGTAATGACTATAACTTGAAGATTCTTGTACAAGAATTTTCATGGTGAATGTTGTTGTATAATGACACCAGAAAGATATGTCTGTCATTTGTATGTAATCTCCATTACTATAATACAAAGTGATTTCTCTTGGTGTGGTGGGTTTTTCTCCCATAAGGGTTTTCCCACATATATCTGGTGTTCTTCTGTGATTGTCAAATACTCTATTTTTGTTATCTACTTCATAGTGCATCTTAATTGGTCTATAATTGTAAATTTTAAAGTGTATCTACATTCTTCCCTGAGGTATTAACATTAGGAGAATTTTTTTCCACATCTAATTTTCCTTACAAATTCAACCATAGCATAACTAGGAGAAAAATAAAAATATTCAAACACAAATATACTTCAAACAATTCCACCTTAAGTATGTGCAACACCTAACATTTATTTAGTCAGCCACCGTGAGCTAATAAACATAAAGTCATCCTTCCAGATCTTCTAACTTATACACCAATTAATGCAACATCACAAAACTTAACAATAAGATAATATAGATACTTAACAACCTTCTCTAAGATCCATAACTCAAAATAATAATCTGGTGAAGCATAAAAATTGACATACTAACTGGATACCCTGTTCTTCATTCTCTCTTCCAGTAATCTTTATTCTTTACTCTACCTACTAGTGTGAACAAATAGTGATGTGTGGACTAGAATAATGACTTAGGTTTCCATAAATGACAATGCTAGAATTCATATTCTAACAATCTCCCCCTTTGGAATTGATGGCAACATTTAGTGAAAAATGACTAAGTGTTGGAACCAATATGATTATGGTGCCAGA
The DNA here is from genome assembly GCA_007258455.2 of Sequoia sempervirens. Taxonomy (NCBI): domain Eukaryota; kingdom Viridiplantae; phylum Streptophyta; class Pinopsida; order Cupressales; family Cupressaceae; genus Sequoia; species Sequoia sempervirens. The sequence goes on along the minus strand of VDFB02381519.1, from coordinate 115,389 downwards.
CTTCAAAATTTCAAAACACAATCCCCCTTATAATGATAAGGAATTTTTCAATCCTCTCTCTCCCCCTTTGACATCAATGAAAAACATATTTTGGATCTCCCCCATTGCCAAAAAATTGGATCAAATTTTTTAAGAAATACAATAGCTACTCAACTCTAAAAATTATCTTGTACTTATCTTTCATTTTTGGAAGAAATTTCCTCCAAGATTCTACTAAAATCCTAATGATTAAGATCAAACTTTTGTTCTCAGATGTCTAGTTGATAATTTGGATGAGATATTTTGGAATTGTGATTGCCACTTCTAATTTCTCTCCTTTCCTTAGAACCTCAATTAATTTTTCCAGTCTGCATTTGGTTAAATCTTTCACTTTCCAAAAGGTGTCTGACAGGTTGTTTCTAGTGAATTGAACTTTTGTATGCTCAAAATGAAACTCTTGAATCTTTTTCTTGACTGTACCATCCTGATCCTGAAACTTGCTATAATCCTAACCAATCTTGTTTAGCTCAGTTTCAATCTGCTCCAACTTATCTTGATATCTCCCAACTACATGAGGCCAATGAAGATAATAGTTGTAGATGTTGTTTGTTGTATTTATGCATTGCCTCAACACATTCATTTTCCTTTTTAGTTTGGTAAGAGATATCATGAATTTCTCCTTTAGATGTAGAATTATCTCTCCCTCTTCCCTATCCTGGGACTTAGAGACCATGGTTTCCTTAATGAATTCAATCATATCTTTAGGAAACACATTCTAAAAATTCTCCAATTTAATGTTATTGTGCACAAAATAAGTACTTAGTGTGTTCTTGCTTAGGTCCTACACATATGAGGGTCTATTGGACCATATGTTAGCACTATTTTGCATCCCATCTTTCTCCTGAACAAGCTGCAATATCTTTACTTTGGATAAAACACAGTCTTCTTCGCTTCCTTCTACCATTACTAGATCTAGTTCAACTAATTCTAGTTCTTCCCTTGGAGTGTACTCATCAAATTCCTCATCTGGTATGTCCACAATCACTTGTTCTTTACCTTTACCTTCAATTTTTGGAGTCTTGTGTGTTGGAGGAGTGTAATCATCAATATCTTGAGCTCTTTTCTTCTTCCTCTCCATCTCATCAAAAGAGGATCCAACCTCAAGTGCTCTTACCAGAATGTAAATGCTAATTGCTCCAAACTTCCCTAGCAATTCTTTAAAGAAATTTGCATACTCTTGCTTACAACTTACCAAAGTATTAGGGTGTTTAGAAATCTATTTACAAACTAGTTTGTTCTCTTTCCATACAACATTAATGATATGTGGCAATAAATTCAGAAAATGCATCACAAGACATATAACCATGGTACCAAACCTAAAGGGGTAATCTTCCTCTTTTGTTAGTTACACATTTTCCATCAATTGATCTTTTAGAAATCTACATAGGTCAAAATCATAATCCTCCATTATCATTTTATGAGAGATGTAAACTACACTTGTTGGAGTTGTTCCTTCCCTATTTCTGAAAAATATTTTGTATGAAATTCCATGTGCAATGTACCTTGTTATCAGATCTTTGATCGTCGATATTATCAAAGCCCTTTGATCTCCAGTTACTTTGGTTAGGGTGTCGACTTCTTTGTTTTGAATTGACTTCTTTTTCAGTATGTCCCCAATATTGCATAATCCAATTAGATTCTTAATAACCTATTTCAAAATGATATAGGGGTTATCGAGACTTATAATGGCATCATTCAATTTGTTTAGTATAGACCTAACAACTTCCGCATTATCAAAATAGGGAAATTCACTCCAAATATCCAAACTTTTATGTTTCACACCTTCAAGCCATTTCAATTCATTAGCTAGAAACATATTTCTCACATCCCTAATCTTCTCAATGCTATATTCATCTAAATTCAACATTTCTTTTATTTCTTTCATTTTCCTTTTTGTACCAAACAATTTTCTACCGAGCACCAAATTAAGGGAGAATTCTACAAGCAACTAAAATATTTGATGAATTCACTACCAAATTGACTTTATTCCTTCAAAATTATGTTGCATAGGCTCTGCTATTCTTCTTCAATGCAAGGTGACAAATGAGGGTTCCAAATACCCTTGTATAACTCACACACCTAACCTTTTCACCACATTAAACTTTTTTCCCTAGGTGTTCTAGATACTCTATTTTCTTAGACAATAAAAGAAAGATTCATTTGGTGACTTTCTACTTCTCAAACTTTTGTACAAGTGATCAGTATTTGACTTGAAAAATATTAGCACAATTACTAACAATTTATTGCATTCTAATGCCAACTATTGATAGGGGGACAAAAGATTTTCTTGAAAAAGTCCCCCTAGGTCAATGGTCTAGGATCAATTTATGGAGGAATTAGCATAAGTAGATTCTAGTGCAAGCTTATTTTCTTCATCAGACTCACTCTTCCTTACCCATTTTTTCTTCATCTGATCTCTTATTTCTTCCATAGTCACTTGCCCTTTTCCTTTGTATACCAGACCTCTTTTATCCATGTTTTTGTTCTTGCATAATCTTGCAATGTGACCAGATCTATTGCAATTGTAACACACAAGATTTATTTGTCTAGACCATTCATTCCATTGATTTCCTCTTGATCTGCATTTATTAGCAATATTCCCAAATATTCGATAGGTGTAGCATTTAACATTCCTTACGCTGACAGACATACTTCTACATTTAATTGCCTTATGACCAAACTTATTACAACTAAAAAAATGACCGGGAAATGATGGACTAATTGAACTTATTTTACTTCTACACTGAGAAGCCATATGGCTAATTTTATTACAAGTAAAGAAGTGACCATTAAAATTTTGAGCATTGGGTTGTGTTATCGGATACCTTCTGCCTTTGTTCATTTGATTTCTTTGTCTGGAATTCTTATGTTCAAATCTGGAGCTTTCTACCTTATATCCAAGACCTCACTTGTCATTTGCATCCTTATTTTTTTTAGTTAGCTCATCAAGCTTAGTAGAACTACTCCTAAAATTCTCCTTGTATTCATTTGTAGTAGCTAGTTCATCTCTAAGAATAACAATCTATTTTTCAAGCTCTTCTTCATTGTCTCTAGATTGTTGTTGTTCTATCCCCAACTAAATGAATTCTTTGTTAACTCTGTTGCATTCATCAATTCTCTCTTTTAGGGTCTGGCCAAGTTTCTCTTCATTCTTCTTTCTTTCTTCAATCTCCTTAGTCATCTTCATCACCATAGATTCCATCTCATGTTTCAGGGTAGCATTGTATCTAGCAAGGCTTTCACATTCTTTAGTTATTTCCTTCAAGGTTTGATTCAAATGATTTTCATCCATCCTTTTGCTCTTTTCAATATTTTTTCTTTGTTTTTGCTTTATCTGATCACATAAATCCTTTCTCCTTTCCCTAGATTTAATAACCTGATCCTTCAACTTTTGAATGAATTTCTCACCATCCTTAAAATTTCATTTCAATTCCTGAACTTCTCCCTTAGAATGATCAAGATCATCAAGACCCACCACAAGCTATTTTTGAATACTACCAGAGTCCATTACATTCCAAGATCTACCTCAAGTTGTTAAAATTCTTCAAGGAACTTAGCTCTGATACCATTTGTTAGACTCAAGTAACACTAAGAGGGGGGGTGAATCAGTGTTGTGCAATTTTATCTTTTTTTAATTTGTCCTTTCAAGTGCTTAAACCATTCAATCAAAAGAAATATGCATGAACATGGAACAATAAGCCACAACACCATAACACAAAGATGTTTACGTGGAAACCCTATTAGGGGAAAAACCACGGTGGAGGTCAATCCACAATTTTAGTACTCAAAATATAGTGTTTAACAAAATGGGAATGCACTTGCATTTAGGGAAATTTCCTAGAGCTCATTGCTCAAAATAGGAAGACCCACTACCTTACAAAAGATTTGGATCACAATCAAAAGATTGAACTGAGAAGATAGCATCTACAAATTCCTAGTTACAATTTCAATGAGGCTCATAGATCAAATTTTAGACCTTCTATCTAATTCTCCAATTTACTTTTCCTTGCCTTAATTCACTTCACAAAAAATCCCTTTCTACACAAATGAGAAACACTCAACTGCTCTTCTGATATTTACACACATCTACACATATCGAACACCACACACACCACTACAAAATGAATTTACTGATCTCATATATGTGTCCACTATGAAGATTTCAATCACTCCATGTTGGCTTTAATAAAACATAAAATATCTTCCAACTGTCAACTCAAATCATGAATAACTTTTGGTACGCATCACAAGAGTCAGCCACAACATAGCTAGGACCCAAAACAAAATATTCAAACAAAAATATACTTCAAAAAATTCCACCTTAATGATCCACAACACAACATTTATATAGTCGGCCACCATGAGCTAATAAACAAAAAATTATCCCACTGGATCTCCTAACTTATACACTGATTAATGTGACATCACAAAACTTACCAATAAGATAATATAGATACTTAAAAACCTTCTTCAAGATCCACAACTCAAAATGATAATCCGGTGAAGAATATTGATTGACATACTAATTGGATACCTTGTTCTTCATTCTCTCTTTGGTAATACTTTGTTCTTTACTCTACCTGCCAATGTGAACAAATCCTGATCTTTGGACTGGAATAATTTCTTAGTTTTCCATCAGTGACAACACTAGAAGTCATATGCCAATATACCATGTATTAATTCAATGGGTGAGGAATGCGGTGCCTGATATTTACTGCTAGGCTCACCAAAAGACTTGGGAGTAGTGAGTAACTCTGGGGATGTTGGGGCTTCCTCCATCACTAAGATGGCACAAGCCAATGCAAAACCATCCTTGAAAGAAGGTGAACCATTCTTCTGACCCCCATTTCTAGTGGGGATGTCCTCCATCTTTTGCTTCATCAGAGGATGTGCGAACCCATGGATGAAACAAAAGGAACATAGGAGTTGAAAGGAACAAAAGACACCACTAAGGTATTTGGCATGTCCACAAGTTTTGAGAATGGTGGGATGTCTGAAAGGGACATCAGAAGGGGTGGCTCAACCAAAGGAGAATTAAACACCTGCACCTTTTTTTGAATGAGAGTCATTTACACTCATAGAAAGAGTTGGAAGCAACATCGAGGTTGATGGAACTAAAGTAGAGGGGATAGGAGAGGAAGATGTAGCAAAAGGTTCCAAAGTAGAAACTACTGACTCCCCCTCATTCCTCTGCAAAGTAGCCTACTCAACACCTAGAGCCTTTCGTTGATGCTTGCACTCATGCTTAAGGAGGTTTGTGTGACTCCAAGAGCTAGAGTTTGGAGGCTAAGAGGGGACATAACACTCTTGCTCGGCCATCAAAATGTCCATCATGACCATATCTAGAAAAGGAGGTACTCTTGGAAAAAATTAGGAGGGAGAGATAGAGAGGAGGTTGGAACAATAGAAGGGGGAGTAGGCTCTAATGCCTCGATGTGTGTGCCTCTTTACATTCACTACCTTGGGAGCCAAAATGGTAGGAGGCTGCACAAGCCAAGATATAGAAGACTTCCTGTGAGGACCCTTCTGCTTACCATACTAAATGGGCCTAGGCACTATTGATAGAATAGGAAGTTTAAAAGTTTGACGCTTAGGCTTTCACCAAGTGAGCACCATCGGGTTCTCTATCAAGTGCCTAGGAGAAGAATCCAATGACACCACAGTAAGGTGAGAGGAAGTGACTGGTCGAACAATGGAAGAGGAGGAAGAAGAAACTCAAGAGAATTTCTATTCCTTCCTTCTTTGAACTAGGGTGGTGTTGATGGTGATGTCACTTGTAGCAATAGGGAAAATAAATTCTTCACAAAAAAACTTCAAATAGCCTATCCTTCTTGAAAGACATAACCAAAGACAACCCCAGGGGATCCATATGATAGGAAAGAGGTTGGCTTAGTTCAATCCCAAGTCTATGGTAGGCAGGTCTTGATAGTACTAGGTTCACTTTAGGGTATGATGTGATATTTCTATTAATCACAAAGGGAATATGGTTGTTTGAAATCGTATGCATTAACCACTAGATTTCAGTTAGATCACAAAATAATATCATGAAATTGAAAGATTTGAAATAATATTTCATGAAAATCAACAAATTTACTATCACTTAAGTACATTTAGCTTTAATCATTCAACAATTTCATATGAAATGAAATATTTTCAATAAATTTCCATTCATTCATCTATTTTTAAATTTTTTTCCAAAATTTAACATCCAAATTCTAAAATAAAACATAAAAAATACTAAAAATTAAAATTTCTCCTAGTTATTCTACATGCATGCCCTAAACAATTAACCAAATCAAAGAAATTTTATTTATACTTCACCAAATTCACAGCAACATATAAAACACTGTGAGTTTTTAAAGAGAGGTGTTTTAGTTTGGATACCAAGTAGGTTCTACATGCACCCTTAAATGGCACATCACATTGTCTTATTCAGATGAACTAACAAAACCAGCTACAAAGATTCATGAGATAGGTAGCTATCAAATTGGCTTCAATATTGATTAATATCTATGTGCATACAAGTTTTTAGACTAAAATGATTTAGAAAATAGGAAAAAAGAACAAAACCTAGAGAAGTTTTGGCTCTTCCAAAATCCATAAATTTTGAACTTAAAAAGAAAGATCCTCTATCCTTTTTATAGAAATAAGACACATATAAGATAAGACAGACAAATGAGAGGAAATCCAAGGAATGAATCACATCAAGGCATGTGGAATGTAGTGACTGATAAGATAATTGTAATTGAGGTCAACTCTGATCACACATTGAAGCACTTCAGGTTTTAATATTTTATCTTCAAGGTTCCTTCTTGGAACCAAACAAATCCACTCAAAAAAATATAGGAACTTCCCATACATTCAGAATGATCAAGTGGAATTCTCATTCCTACATTTAGGTTCCTCCTTGATTTGAACATTCTAGGAATGATTGATCCTTGAAATGGATACACTATTTCAAAGCATGCCTAAAATCCAAAGTTCTGGTTTCCTGATATTTGATGTATGTTTGCAACAAAATCTATCCCAACATGAGTTTTCAACCTATGTATTGATGAACCTAGTAGCACCATCAGATATGTCTACAAATTTTATTTTCCTAACCCTCCATACCCGAACTCTGCATCTCCTACAATCACAAATTCCACTCATTAAATCTATTTGAAATAAAACATTTATAAACATATCATTTAAATTAAACCATTATTTAAATGTTATCACATTAATTTCTCATAAATAACATGATTTCAAGCATATCATAAATTCTTGCATGACTATCTTGTATATATCAAACTACTGGACTATTGGACTTATTAGATAACCATAAGATTTCAAAACTTCACTTTACATCACTACCCGGTACCCAGTACCTGGTATTCAGCTTTACCCATGAACTTTCCCCTGAACTTCAATTTTACCGAAACTTACATTCTGGCCATAATTGTGTTACCTTTTTGAATTTTCAAACATTTCTGGTTCCCAATATCTAGTACCTGGAACACTACATTATGAAGTACCCTTGTATTAAATATTTCTCCTTGCTCTTTACTTTCAGTGATCTTTTCAACTTGCTAGCTCCTACCATAAGAGTTAAATTTTTCACTTGGGTCACTCAGGTATGTGCAAGATCATCATGGAAAAAACAAGCCCTTAAGTGGTGAAAAATTCAAAAAAATCAGAGTTAGGCAACTTGACGTAAAAATTTGAATAAGTTATCTATATTATTTCAAAACTATGTAAGAATAGAATCTGTAGAAAATTGAATGTAGTTTCTAAACTACTAGGTTTATTTTAAGAAAAAAAATAATCCATTTGGTGAAATTTTGAAATTTCAATGTAGTAGCACTTAAATGTCAGTGAAAAAATAAGAAGTATGTGAAAAAATAATTAATTATGAATTTTTTATTACAACTTTTAAAAATTATAAAAACTCGTATGTCTGACCACCTTAACTTGGTCAAAACTTCATGAAATTCAATTTTTTTTTAATCCTATAGTATGTGAAGTATAGAATGTGACTCATGTTTTAGATTCAAAATATGTGATACCGTTTGAAAGCTATAGATGGTTTTCAATGAGCCTATTAATCAGGACTTTAGTCGTAATTCAAATAGAAAATGAATAATAATTATTTATTAAATTCAAAGTAAAGTATAATTTGTATTGGTGGAAAGTTGAATATCTCCTATAAAAACCCTTTTCATTTCATCAATTCTGGTTACAAAAAAAGTCACCACATACCCTAAACATACCCATCATATGGCCACTTTTTGGCCCATCATGATCCTACACATACCCCCCAAGTCTTATAGTTTTGGGGTGTGTTGTGAGATCACACAACAACTTGCAACCAATAAAACCAAATTTAAACAAAAACTTGAAATTAAATCACCAGTTGTAAATTATAATTTATGCATATTTTAAAACAATAACTTTTACCTTTACCTAGATTCTAGCATAAAAAAATAAAACTCCACTAGAAACATCTTTGTGTGCTTTGATTAATTCCAAGTTTTGGAATTCAGTGAAAGGAATCAATTCACTGACATTGAACTACATAATATGATAATCCTCCAAAGCCAACCAGGGATAGAGCCTTGCTACCATTCAAGCATCCATAGCCCCCAACAAGGTTATCTCTGTAATCCCCCCCAAACATAGCTCTACTGCTAGCTAGGCATCTATAGCCCTAGTAGAGATATATGGATACCATAAAGAGTTGATTTTTTTTAGATATTACAATGATAGCTCATTTTCAACTTGCAGGAAATGAAGCCTGCTATTAGACTGGGAATTACAGTGGTAGAGAAGGTCACCTTTTGATTTTTTATTTAATGCAAATCCCTTCATCAATTCACTTCTTCCCAAAAATTCATTTAATAATTCCCTATTGGTGCATATTTCTAGCTAAATTTCACCACTTTATGCCAAATCCTAGCTAACTGTAACTCACTATATATTAGAAAATATGCATAAATTAAAATTTAGCAACAAAAAATTTAATCACCAAATCTAAATCTAAATTTAGAACCATTCATTACCACCCTTCCGATTAAAATTCTATGGAAATCTCCAAATAATCAAATACCACTTCTGATTTTATGGCACTACACCACATTAATGAATTGGGAATGTCATGATGACATTGAAACATGATCACATTATTCTGTAACAAATTTGCATGCCTTACTTCACACATCTTACTTCTTTTAAATTACTTAGGTGATGACATGTGTTGCCTTACTAGCTTCATTTTCCTATCTACTCTACACACATAAGCACCTCCATAATTAATACAACTTAAGAAAAATACATGAAATGACCACTATTAACTTCAAAATCTTCAACTTGCTTGATTTGCAATCTTCGTACTACTCAAATTTGAAGCAATTTATCACCAACTCTATGTAAAGAATTAATTTGATTTAACATTTCACTCTAAAGATAATTATCTAGTTGCCACCTTGCTTACAATTTCCAATACTTCACTTGAGGCAACTATATATCGCAACTTCCTCATGAATTTCTATAAATTATGCACTTCTTCTCTAATTCTTCACTCTTATGCTTAGATTTCTTGTTATTTTGCATTTCTTGCTCTGCTAATTCTTCCTTGATTCTAGGCTATGGATACTCCAATTTTCCTGAGATGCTCTCATCACCAAAAAATTTTCTTGGGAAGTATCACATTGCAAAGGCTTGAAAAGGTTTTCTTCTTTCAAACTTCATGTTTTACTATACCAAATTTGTGCTTAGTTCTTGGGGAAAAGTATGTAGAATCCAACCACAACTTCTACTTTTACTCTGACTTGGCTTCTCATTTTGTAACATCACTTATGGATATTGGGCTTCCTATAGAAGATGTTTTCTTAGCTACCAATTTGATAGTAAGCCTTGAATATTTGGAGAATCTAGATAATATTTTGTCTATTGCACACCCGACCATCAAAATGCCTTCCATGGATGATATTCCTCAATTCCTGGAACATGGGTAAGCGGTTCCACTCTAGACTTTCCTCACTGACATCCATATTAATGAATTTGAAGTTCACTAGGAAGTCACCTGCATAGGGTATTTGGCCTTGATAGATGAGGCATCCCATATTGATTGAATGACTAGTACTACCTATAGCTCGACTTACTCCTTTTGACTTTTCTAATCTTTTGAAGCAAGAATTTTGATACTTCTATATATATGTTATACACACACACACACATATATATATATATCTTTTTAGTACATCTTAAAGCATGTACTTACTATTCATGGTTTAATCATTTTCATTTCATAGCATAATTTTACAAATGTTTGGATCAACTCTCATGTGTAAGATAAGTTAAGCAAAATTTGCTAAAGCAAAGGCCAAATGAAAAGGAAAGAAAAAGAAAGAAACAAAGAAAGAAAAGAAAAACAAAAAAGACCCTACAAAAATAAAACTAACCCTAACTAACCAAACTTCTAATCTAACAAGAGACTAACACTAACAAAACAACTTGTTTTAATTTCAATGACTATTTCCATTGTTGTCTTGGTATGAATTACATTAGGTTTATCCTTAAATTTATTTAGAAAAATTTCAACAACTCTACTTTACCAATGAATTCCTCTAATTTTTTTACGTTTAATAATGATAAATTCAAAGGTGTACTTACCAATTACTTGGCTCATATGTATGAAAATGACCTCATTAAATGTCAATTGCACACACTTTGTCTAATGCAACCATATTCTACCTTCTTTCAGTCCTGGTTCATGGTTTGTCTTTATACTCTATTCATTTCTTGACTTTCTCGTCCAAAAATCTTCATGTCTTTGGTCCTATCTTCACTTTGCACTTTGTTAGACCAAGATATATCACAATTTATATTATTATCAGAGAGAAAGAGTAAAAGTTTGATACTTTGTACCTTGCATAAAATCAGGAAATTTAACTATTTTAACTTGTGAATTTTCAACTTGGAGCAAAATACATGCATCTCCCACTCAATTTTCGAGTATGTGTAGGATCATGATGGGCCAAATAGTGGTATTATGATGGGTATGTGTAGGTTATGTGGTTGACGACCTTTTTTTACCCAAAATTGATGAAACAAAAAGGGTTTTTAAAGGAGATTCTCATCTTTCCACCAATATAAATTATGCTTTACTTTGAATTTAATAAATAATTATTATTAATTTTCTATTTGAATTATGACTAAAGTCCTGATTGATAGGCTGATTGAAAAATATCTATAGCTTTCAAATGGTATCACATTTTTTGAATCTGAAACATGAGTCACATTCTATGCTTCAAATACTATAGGATTAAAAAAAAGTGAATTTCATGAAGTTTTGACCAAGTTGAGGTGGTAAGACATACGAGTTTTTATATTTCTTAATATTTGTAATAAAAAATTCATAATTAATTATTCACATGGAAAAAAATTATAAAAAAATATGCATCACATTGGGACATGAGTCTACTTATATCTGAAATATTATAAAAAATATTATCATTTTATTGTGGTTAGGGTGGTCAGAAAAAACACCTACTTCTTATTTTTTCCCTAAAATTGAAGTACTATTGGATTGAAATTTCAAATTTTCACCAAATAGTTTTTTTTTATATATAAATAAACCTAGTAGTCTAGAAACTACATTCAATTTTCTATAGATTCTATTCTTACATATTTTTAAAATAAAATAGATAACTTATTCAATTTTTACATCAAGTTCCCTAACTCTAAATTTTTCTGAATTTTTCACCACTTAAGGGGTTGTTTTTTCCATGATGATCCTGAACATACCATTTCCTACTCCTTCTCTTCATTTGTGTTTTCCACATATAAGGAGAATAATGACTTATCAATATCATTTCCTCATTTATGATGCAATGTCTCTAAATCTCAACATTTTCACTTGTTTTCCTTCAAAATGTTGGTATTTTCTTTATAATAATTGCAGTTATCAAATTGTCTTGATGTATCAAATGATTTTTTAATATTTTCAATTCCACTAGGGTTACACACATTTCTTGTGAATAGTTACTTTCTTCTAGTAGTTAGAACTTCTTGTGTTAATGGAATCACTTTACACATGGCCAAACTTACCCTAGTTAAAAAAAATCACAATCAAGTTCACCATTATTAGTTGTATCATGAATTCTACACTCGGTGACTCTACCAAAGGTGAGGAAACTCAAAGGATGTACTATTTGGTTAAAAATTTTCCAAAGTTTCTCAACATCCATATTAAAACACAACCTTGCACTCAAGATTCATTTACAAGCTTTCTCCCTTAAAATTAGGACTAATACAAAATTCAAAATACACCTTCCTAGCACCAGTTCCTGTTGATGGTGATGTCACTTGTAGCAACAGGGAAAATAAATTCTTCATAGACAAAGAACAAAGAGCCTATCCTTATTGAAAGACGTAACCAAAGACAAACCCAAGGGATCCATATTATAGGACAAAGGTAGGATTAATTCAATCCCAAGTCTCTGGTAGTCAATTCTTGATAGTACTAGGTTCACTTTAGGGTATGATGTGATATTGTTGTTAATCAAAAAGGGAATGTGGTTGTTTGAAATCATATGTATTAGCCACTGGATTTCAATTAGATCACAAAATAATATCATGAAATCAAAAGATTTGAAATAATATTTCATGAACATCAACAAACTTATTATCACTTAAGTAGATTTAGCTTTAAGCATTCAACAATTTCATATGAAATGATTTTTTTTAATAAATTTCCATTCATTCATCCATTTTTTGAAACATTTTCTAGAATTTAACATCTATTCTAAAAGAAAACATAAAAAATACTTAAAATTAAAATTTCTCTTGGTTATTCTCTACTCATGCCCCAAAAAATTAACCAAATCAAAGGAAACCACTTTATACTTCACCAGAATTATTCATAGCTACATATAAAACGATGCGAGCTTTTAAAGAGAGGGGTTTTAGTTTGGATATCGAGTAGGTTTTGCATGCAACCTTCAATGGCACAACACACAGTCTTGTTTGGATGAACTAACAAAACCAACTACAAAGATTCATGAGACAGGTAGCTATCAAATTGGCTTCAATATTTATTAATATCTATGTGCATTCAAGTTTTTAGACCAGAATGATCAGAAAACAGGAAAAAAAAAAAAACTTAGAGAAGTTTTGGCTCTTCTGGAATCCACAAATTCTGAACTTAACTTAAAAAGAAAGATCCTCTGGCCTTTTATAGAAGTAATACAGAGATAGAATAAGAAAAATACAGGAGAGGAAATACAAGAGATGAATCACATCAAGGCACGTGGAATGTAGTGACTGATAAGAGAACTATAATTGAATTCAATGAAGGTCAACTCCGATCACATGTTGAAGCACTTCAGGTTTTAATCTTTTTTCTTCAAGGTTCCTTCTTGGAACCAAAAAAATATGCACAAAAAAAATGAAGGAACTTCTCATACATTCAAAATGATCAAGTGGAATTTTCATAGCTACATTCAAGTTCCTCCTTAATTTGAACATTCCAGGAATGATTGATCCCTCAAATGGATACACTCTTTCGCTATATTCCTAAACTCCAAAGTTTTTGATGTTGCGATCTCCAGTGTATCTTCACAATGAACTCTATCCAAGCATGACCTTTCAAAGTGTATTGTCAAACCTAGTAACACCATTGGATCTGTCTACAAATTTGATTTGCCTAACTGTCATACCTGAACTCTACATCTCTTGCAATCACAAATTCCACTCATTAAATCTATTTTAAAGAAAACATTTATAAACATCTCATCTAAATAAAACCATTATTCAAATGTTATCACATAAATTTCTCATAAATAACACGCTTTCAAGCATATAGTAAATTCTTGCATGATTATCTTGTATATACCAGACTATGGGATTATCAGACTCATTGGATAACCATAAGATTTCAAAACTTCACTTTACATCACTACCCACTACCCAGTACCTGGTGTTCATTTTTACCCATGAACTTTCCACCAAACTTTGGTTTTTATCGAAACTTCCATTTTATTGAATCTCAATTTACCAGACTGTAACATTTTTCTCACAATTGTGTTACCTTTTATCCTTTTCAAACATTCATGGTTCTCAGTATCTAATACCAAAACACTACATTAGGAAGTACTCTTGCATTAAATATTTCTCTTTTCTCTTTACTTCTGGTGATCTTTTCAACTTGCTAGCTCTTGCCATAAGAGTTAATTTTTTTACTTGGGTCACAAGTCTTACAGTCTTGGGGTGTGTTTTGAGACCACACAACAGGTGGCATCATTGTCTGCTTTCAGGTAGGCCCTATGAAAAATGGCATAAGGGGAAGGAGTATACCTCACTTTAGGCATTAAGTATCTGCTCTTGTACTTTACATAGGTTTGGTCCCTCCTAGGAGGAAGTGGACCAAAAAAGTATGCCAGAAGTGATCCAATGAGTAGCCACCATGTGCAACCAACAATTTATAACCAGTTCATGGACTACATGCACTATACCCTCATGGATAAATTCTAGACATTTATGCACTATTGAGGGAACTACATTCATAGCGAAAAACTTGGGGATACCTAGTTTCATCCTAAAGAGTTCAAACCCTGAGATTATGTCAAAGATTAAATTCACTGATTTAGGTCCAACTAGGACCAAAAAGGTGATGCAACCAAGAGGGGGTATGGAAATTTTGTTGTTTGTATGGATGGTACTCTTAGATTCATCATACCCATCTTTGTGTAGGAAGTTAATAAGCATGATCTTCTCAGTAATGGCATTCACCTGACACATGGGGTCAACAAGAACACCTATGATAGTATTCCCATTGATTTGTGTGGGGATGTATAAGGGAGATGCTTCTTTGGTATAATTCATCAGTAAGTCTTGTGAAGTGAAAGTTATACCTAGGGAACTACTCGTAGGTTGTAGAGATGGGATGGGAAGATGTAAAAAGGAGGCCATTATGTATACTAAATGAAACATTCACAAAGACCCCAATAATTAGACAATGGCCCAACTAAGGTTTTATTATGTGATGCCTATGGGACCTTCCAACTATGCCACTAGGGTTCATAGGTTGGGTTGCAAGGTGAGATTCCTCAAAAAACTCACAACCACAATGCTCCTAGGATACGAGGAAAGGGCCTTTTAGCATGGCTAAATGGAACCAAAATGGTTCATGTCGGGTTCACTAAAATGTAAGGTAGGGGGACCAACCACACCAAGGCTCTGGGTAATGGAGAGCCAAGAGCGAAGGGCTTCCCTAACATACCTCAAGCTAGGTAGGTGTTTTAGTTCAAGGATAGAGAATGAAGAGCACTCTCAAGTGCTTTTATCACTCTACTAATCAGAATGATTGGATGGGACTAAATGATCCAATTTTTGGAACTCAAACTGAACCTAAAACAATTCTCTACCCGAGGACAATAGTGCGGGTCAAGAACAACAACGTGGTGTGTTAGCATCTCTCTAGGGCACTAGCGTTCATACAGCTAGAAAGTGAAAAGTATAGTACCAAATACCAAAAATCATACTCACAGTCTAGCTAATGAATGTCAATATATTAAATAGAAAGGTAAATGATAAAGTACAAGAAATGATAGTAAAGATGATAAAGGATATAACTAAAAAAAATTTGATGAAGACCAACTCACAAGGAATCTAGTTCACTAGAAAGCTCCACATGCATGTACACCTACACATAGCCAAGAGAAGAAAAAAGTTGGGGTTGTATAGGGATTTTCCTTAGTCGAACCCCCGACTTTGGCTTTTCCACCTCCACAGATAGCTAGATAGATAAAGAGAAGTAGAAATAAAAAGAAGGAAATGATAGAAAAGAGAGTATCAAACACTATGAAAAACTCAATGCTAGTTTATCAAACCACAACAAAAGAATGATAGTGAAGTAAGGCCACCTCCACCCAAAGGAAATCAAGGGAAATGAAGGGAGAATGCAAGACTATGAATTTGGAAAAGTTAACACAACCATAGTGGTGATGAAGGAGGTCTCACAAGACACCAAAATTCTAGCTTCTATGGTAGCACAACACGTTCTTAGTGAAGTTGATGGAGCCAAAAGTTGCTAAGGAATTTTCAATAGATCAAGTTAGTTGTGTAAAATCATCCAAGAGATGAAGTGATAGTGAAAACAAGCCAATTGAAGATGGAAAGGGATGGAAAGAGCTATTTTCGGGTTGGATGGTCGACATAGAGATGTTACGCTTCATCCCCAATGGGGAATGTAACATCCTCGCAGATTATAGAGGTTGGAATATGTTAGGAAGTGTACCATGTAGTTGTCCACATGCAACACATGCATCCCCAGCATAAATTCCCCCATCGACACAAAGGACAAGTGCCAAGTGGATGAACTACAAATAGGTCATGTGGAATTTCTTAGTTGGGTTTGAGTTTCTAAGGTGGAGGGATGAAAAAGGGGAATTAGGAAGAGGGGTGTAAATTCACTCCTATACACTAACACCATTGTTGTGAGAAATTTATTTAAAGTAGCCAATGTTTCTCCTAAGACGTGAGATATTTTCTAAGAAAAACCTATGTGAAGTCATATGTTTCTAAAATAAAGCTACGTCATGAACAATGAGGAAGGGGTTGCCCCAAAAACTAAAGATAACTTAGTACATCACCTATGATCCAACTTAAGACATGCCATCCACATCCCAACCTTGCTCTTATATATTCATGAAAGGTGGTCAACTAGCCAAAAGAGACAATGAAAAGTGTCATATGAGGACAAGGAAACCTAAGCCCTTTCCCCCACTTAGTGTAAGACAAGAATTCTAGATGAGATGATTGATGAGGATTGATGAGGAATATAATAGAATGAAAATTAGTATCAATTAGAGGAACTAGGTGCTACAACACAAGGAAGAGCACCACACCTTAAAATGTTTAATTTTATGACTCAAAGCCTTACATTCATTAGTAGAATGACCATGAACTCTATGATATGCACAAAATGAACTCTTTTGTAGAAAAATTTATTTGTGTTCTTGGAGGGAGAGATAACAAATGATCTTGGAGGAGTCTCGACAAGATAATCTCTTGATCAATTGATGAGGGCACAACCTGAGACACAGAAAATAACAGACAAACAAGAGAATAATTTTATTATTTAGAAAATGGAACTTCTTACATGCAGAGGATCTCAAATCCCCAAGTTTTACAACACATGCAAGTTACAGAAAGCTACAGAATCACCCTTTCGCAATATGCGAGCTTGTCCCCAAAAGTTACCCAAAAATTAGAAACCCACCCATAAATAGAGCTCCTCTTTAGTTTGGAGCCAAAACAACATTCAAATTTGAGTTTAGGCAGTTTGGCACCGAAAAATTACAACTTGAAGTTCAAATTTCAAAAGAACATTTACAATTGTATCTTCTAGAAAGTGCGCCAACTTCCCGAGGCCATAACTTTTGATTCGGGACTCCGATTCGTGAACCGTTTGAACCGTTGGAAAGGTCTCGAAGTCAAGAATGCGCTAAAAATATACTACACCAATTTTGGAAAGTTTCGAGGCCATTCCAGAAGCTCTAAGTGCCTCAAATCCAACTCGAAAGATTTTCAGGTGTAAATCTGGGAAACTAAAACTTCAATATCTTTCAACCCAGAAATAGAAATTAAAAACCATAAATTGGGAATTTCATTATGACGAAAAGGATATACAAAAATGTAAAAACATTTGAAAAATGATAAACTTGAAATTTAACTATTTTTGGGTGATGCAAGATTGCCCTTACACCATTGGATGCTCCTACATCAGACACCCAGGGTAAATTGAGAAATGACCTCGTCACGTCTCAAATGGTTGAGGAAAATCCAACCAGTCAACCACTACCTTAGATAGCCAGGATGAATCTTCCATAGGCCTTCCTCTCCATTTCACTAGATATTCTTCATAAAGCCTGCTTCTGGTACTCCTTCCAACATGACTATCCAAGATTTCCTCAATCTCATCTTTTTCTGAAGTAGATGCTGGAATCCCACACTATTCCATCATTGGTACTTCCTCTGCGCCACCTTCATGATACTCTATCAAATCGAAAATGTTGAACACAGGGGAAATGTTGAATCCATCTGGCAACTCTACCTCATATGCATTCCCTGAATCATGTTTCTTTAAAATTTTACAGGGACCGAACTTCTTCATTTTTAATTTGTTATATGTTCCCACTGGAAACCTTTCTTTCCTCAAGTGGACCATCACTTCATCACCAATCTGAAAATCCTTATACCTCCGCTTCTGATCTGCCTTAGCCTTGTACTACATATTCATCTTGTTAGTATGTTCTCTTACCTTCTCATGTATATCCTTGATGTGTTCTGCAAAATCTTCGGCTTCAACACTTATTTTCTTCTCTTGGTCCATCTTCCTCAATTCTAGAGTTGTTCTGGGACTACCTCCATACACAATCTAGAATGGTGATCTACCAATGCTTCTGTTTACAGAATTTTTGTAAGAGAATTCTACATGGGGTAAGATCAAGTCCCATCCCTTGGGTTTATCTCCTACCAAACATCTCAGTAGGTTACCTAGACTCTTGTTAACAACCTCTGTCTACCCATTGTTTGTGGATGGTGTGCAGAACTAAACTTCAGCTCTATCTTCAGCTTCTTCCACAAGGTCCTCCAAAAGTACCCCACAAATTTAGTGTCACGATCTGAAACAATACTCTTTGGCAGACCATGTAGCCTCACCACCTCTTTGAAGAACAAGTCAGCAATGTGGACTGCATCATGGGTCTTCTGACATGGAATGAAATGTGCCATCTTCGAAAACCTATCAACCACCACAAAGACTGAATCATTCCCTCGTTGTGTCCTTGGGAAACCAAGAACAAAGTCCATACTTATATCCTCTCATGGCCTCTCTGGTATAGGTAAGGGCTGATATAAGCCTGTATTCTGGCTCACTCCTTTAGCCATCTGACATACCCTATAGCTTTGTACAAACTTCTTCACATCCTGTGACAATTGAGGCCAATAATAATGCTCATTGATAATGACAATGGTCTTATCCCGACCAAAATGTCCTGCCATTCCTCCACTATGCTTCTCCTTTATCAGGTTCTCCCTCATGGAACTCCTTGGGATACACAATTGACTTCCCTTAAATAACATGTCATCCTGGATTATGAAATCCAGCCACCTTGTCCTATCCACTATAACAGGTTCCTTGCAAGCCTTCCAAGCCTCTGTAAAATTAGGATCTTCTGCATACAGTGTCTTGAGTTCATTGAACCCAACCACTTCAATCTGCATCTTTGTCATCAATGTATGCCTCCTACTTAGGGCATCTACAACCCTATTTGACTTCCCACTCCTATGTTTCAAAACAAAGGTATAACTCTGCAAAAACTCTACCCATTTAATATGCCTCTGATTTAATTTTTCTTGACTATTTAGGTACTGCAAGGCCTGATGATCAGTATATAGAACAAATTCCTTTGATAACAAATAATGTCTCCATTTCTTTAATGCTTAAACTATTGCATAAAATTCCTGATCATATACAAAATACTTTCTCTTGGCATCATTTAACTTTTCACTGAAATAGGCAATGGGCTTACCTTCTTGGCTCAACACTACTCCAATGGCACAACCACTAGCATCACAATCCACCTGAAGCACCTTGTTGAAATCTGGGAGGGCTAGAATAGGTTGCTCTGTCACCTTCTACTTCAACAGTTCAAAATTTTTTTTTGCTCCAGTGCTCCACTTGAATTCTTTTCTAACCCATCTCATTATTTCAGTCAGGGGTCCACAAATACTACTGAAGTTTCTAATGAACTTTCTATAAAAACTAGCCAAACCATGGAAAGATCTCACCTCAGTAGCAGTTCTTGGGGTAGGCCATTCCAGAATAGCCTTCACCTTCTTTGGGTCCATCTTGAGACCTTCTGCTGAGACAACAAACCCCAAGTACACTAACTCCCTCTTCACAAAACTGCACTTTCTTAGATTAATCAATAGTTTCTCTTCTCTTAACTTCTAAAAGGCTCTCTGAATATGCATCAGATGCTCATACGTCTTACTGAAAATCAAAATATCATCTAAATACACAATAACAAAACTTCCCATAAATTCTTTTAGTACCTCATTCATGAGCCGCATGAATGTGCTTGGTGCATTAGTTAACCCAAAAGGCATGACTAACCACTCATACAGGCCCTCTTTGGTCTTGAAGGCAGTCTTCAATTCATCTCCCTCTCGAATCTAGATCTAGTGATATCCACTCTTTAGATCATTCTTTTTGAAATATTGAGCTCCACTCAAATAGTCCATTAGGTCATCCATCCTTGGCAGGTGAAATCTATACTTGATTGTTATCTTATTTATGGCTCAGGAATCTGTACACATCCTCCACTCCCCATCCTTATTTTTTGTGCTAGTATTGCAGGTACTGCAAGTATACTTATCTTATTTTTGGTGCTAGTACTACAGGTACTGTACATGGACTCAAACTCTCCCGTATCAAACCCTTTCTCAACAACTCTTGAACTTGTCTGTTCAACTCCTCATTTTCTGCTGGAGTCATTCTATGAGCTGCCTTATTTGGAAAACATGCTCCAGGAATCAAGTCAATCTGATGACTGATCTTCCTTATTGGTGGTAAACCCTCAGGTACATTATCAGAAACAATATCTTAAAACTCATCTAACATCCCAGAAACTTCTTCTAGAAACTTCTCACTATCTTCCTTACTCATTCTAGGAATCAATGCATAACACACACGCTTATGCTTCATATCTTCTAAAAAATTTCTTCCATCTACATAACAAATTCTAGCACTACTGCATACCTTTTCTTCAGTCTCCTTTATGGGTTTCAACTTGTGACGAAACCCATCCTTTGTCAAGGAATAAGTGTTTGCATGGCCATCATGTATAGCTCACCTATCGAACTGCCACGGCCTCCCCAACAACATGTGGCATGCATCCATGGGAATGATATCATAGAGTACCTCATCATGGTAGCTCCCGATCTTGAACTTTACTAGGCACTGCTCATTGACCAAAACTTTGTCGTCTTTCTGCAACCAGGCAATATGATATAGGTGCAGGTGTCTTTCCCTCTTCAACTTCAACTTTGTGACCATCTCCTCTGACACCAGATTATCAGTGCTCCCACCATCAATAATGACATCACAACATTTTCCTTCACTCTTGCACCTTGTGCGAAACAAATTCTTCCTCTGTTCTGGTTCATTTTCTTTAGTCACTAGGGCTCTCCTAATCACTAGGGTTTCTCCCCTTTCAGCATCATCTGAATATTCAGATTGGGCCTCCTCATCTGCATGCGCAACCCTTCTACGACCTTCTGGCCTTTTGTCTGCCCTTCCTTGGTGTTGTGGACATTCATAGGCTCGATGCCCTTCTTCACCACATTGGAAACACGTTCCCGTGAAACCACCTCTTCCAAATCCTTGTCCATATCTCCCTCATCCTCTACCTCTTTGATCACCACTATTTTGATCATGAGGTCGGTAGAAGTTGTCATTTCATTGGCTACGGCTAGTACCCACATCTTCACTTTTCCTTTCATTATCATTTCGGCTTCCTAAAGGTCTTCCATTGCCCCTTATGCTTTAACCTCCTCGTCCTTTTTGCTTGCCATCAAATCTTTTGTTCAACTTTTCTTCCACTTTCAAAGCAAACTGATACGCATCCTCAATGGTTGTCATTTTGACTAGGATTAACTCCTCCTGAATGCTCGGTCGTAACCCATTAAGATATCGTGCTACCTTCTCCTTATTGTCCTCTGTGTGACCCGTTCTGATGATAATCTTGTGAAAATCTTCAGTATATTCTTTCATAGATCTACTTCCTTCCTTCAACCCTTGAAATTTCTTCAACAGATCTAACTCGTAGTCCACTGGTATGAACTGCTTCTTCAGTTTCTCCACCATGCAATCCCATCTGGTGATCTTGAATTTTCCTCTTCAATTTCTTTCCAACCAGACCTCTTTCCACCAAATACTGGCATGGCCCTTTAGCTTCATTTTTGCAAACTTAACCTGATCTGGGTCCTCTATTTTCTCATACTCAAAATATTATTCTAGCTTGTTGATCCAATTGATCAACTCTTCTAGATTCAGACTTCTGGAATAACTGGGGAGTTTTGCTTTGCGTCTTTTCCCGATCTTCGAAATGGCCCTTATTAGCCGTATTTGGTCTTGATCAATTGCTTCTTTTTCCTCTTCTATATCTAAACCTTCTTCCTCTCCTTCATCCTCACTTTCCTCCCTCAAGTTTAACCCTCTTCTCAACTACTCTTGTAACGCATCAACCTGTCTCTAGAGGGCTGCCAGTGCATCTCTCCCACCAGCATCTTTGTCGCCTCGACCACCTCTAGCACCACCATGCCTACCAGGCATCACTCTTGGAGGCATCTTTCATGACCTCGACCCACAACCATGGTCCTGGTGTGAACTTCTTCACAATCGGTGATCTATCCACACGCTCAAGAAAATCTTGCTCTAATACCACTTGATGAGGGCACAACCCGAGACACAGAAAATAACCCACAAACAAGAGAATAATTTTATTATTTATAAAGTGGAACTTCTTACCTGCAGAGGATCTCAAATCCCCAAGTTTTACAACACATGCAAGTTACAGAAAGCTACAGAATCACCCTTTCCCAATATGTGAGCTTGTCCCCGAAAAAGTTACCTAAAAATTAGAAAGTCGCCCATAAATAGAGCTCCTCTTTAGTTTGGAGCCAAAACAACATTCAAATTTTGAGTTTAGGCTATTTGGCGCCAAAAATTACAACTTGAAGTTCAAATTTCAAAAGAACATTTACAATTGAAATTTCTAGAAAATGCACCAACTTCCCGGGGCCATAACTTTTGATCCGGGACTCTGATTTGTGAACCGTTTGAACCGTTGGAAAGGTCTCGAAGTCAAGAACGCGCTCAAAATTTTCTACGCCGATTTTGGAAAGTTTCGGGGCCATTTCGGAAGCTCTAAGTGCCTCAAATCCAACTCGAAAGATTTTCAGGTGCAAATCTGGGAAACTAAAACTGCAATATCTTTCAACCCATGAATAGAAATTAAAAACCATAAATTGGGAATTTCATTATGACAAAAAGGGTATCCAAAAATGTAAAAAATTTAAAAAATGATAAACTTAAAATTTAACTATTTTTGGGTGGTGCAAGATTGCCCTTACACCATTGGATGCTCCTGCATTAGACACCTAGGGTAAATTAAGAAGTGACCCTGTCAAGTCTCAAATGGTTGAGGAAAACCCAACCAGTCAACCATTGCCTTAGATACCCAGGATGAATCTTCCACAGGCCTTCCTCTCCATTTCACCAGATATTCTTCATACTGCCTGTTTCTGGTACTCCTTCCCACACGACTATCCAAGATTTCCTGAATCTCATCTTTTTCTGAAGTAGATGCTAGAATCCCACACTATTCCATCGTTGGTACTTCCTCTGCACCACCTTCATGATACTCTATCAAATCAGAAATGTTGAACATAGGGGAAATGTTGAATCCATCTGGAAATTCTACCTCATATGCATTCCCTGAATCATGCTTCTTTAAAATTTTAAAGGGACCAAAATTCTTCATCTTCAATTTGGTATATGTTGCCACTAGAAATCTTTTTTTCCTCAAGTGGACCATCACTTCATCACCAATCTGAAACTCCTTATACCTCTACTTCTGATTTGCCTTAGCCTTGTACTGTATATTCATCTTGTTAATATGTTCTCTTACCTTCTCATGTATATCCTTGATGTGTTCTACAAAATCTTCAGCTTCAACAGTTATTTTCTTCTCTTGGTCCATCTTCCTCAATTTTGGAGCTATTTTGGGACTACCTCCATACACAATCTGGAATGGTGATCTACCAGTGCTTCTGTTGATAGAATTGTTGTAAGAGAATTCTTCCTAGGGTAAGATCAAGTCCCATCCCTTGGGTTTATATCCTACCAAACATCTTATTAGGTTACCCAGACTCCTATTAACAACCTCTGTCTGCCCATCTATTTGTGGATGGTGTGCAGAACTGAACTTCAGGTTTGTCTTCAGCTTCTTCCACAAGGTCCTCCAAAAGTACCCCACAAATTTAGTGTCACGATCTGAAACAATACTCTTTGGTAGATCATGTAGCCTCACCACCTCTTTGAAGAACAAGTCAGCAATGTGGACTGCATCATGGGTCTTCTGACATGGAATGAGATGTGCCATCTTCGAAAACCTATCAACCACCACAAAGACTGAATCATTCCATCGTTGTGTCCTTGGAAAACCAAGAACAAAGTCCATGCTTATATCCTCCCATGGCCTCTCTAGTATAGGTAAGGGCTGATATAAGCCTGTATTCTGGCTCACTCCTTTTAGCCATCTGACATACCCTGCAGCTTTGTACAAACTTCTTCACATCCTGTGACAACTGAGGCCAATAATAATGCTCACTGATAATGGCAATGGTCTTATCCCGACCAATATGTCCCACCATTCCTCCACTATGCTTCTCCTTTATCAGGTTCTCCCTCATGGAACTCCTTGGGATACATAATTGACTTCCCTTAAATAACATGTCATCCTGGATTATGAAATCCAGCCACCTTGTCCTGTTCACTGTAACAGGTTCCTTGCAAGCCTTCCAAGCCTCTGCAAAATCAGGATCTTCTGCATACAGTGTCTTGACTTCATTGAACCCAACCACTTCAATCTGCATCTTTTTCATCAATGTATGCCTCCTACTTAAGGCATCTGCAACCCTATTTGACTTCCCACTCCTATGTTTCAAAACAAAGGTATAACTCTGCAAAAACTCTACCCATTTCATATGCCTCGATTTAATTTTTCTTGACTATTTAGATTACGCAGGGCGATGATCGGTATATAGAACAAATTCCTTGACAATAAATAATGTCTCCATTTTTTTAATGCTTGAACTATTGCATAAAATTCCTGATCATATACGAATACTTTCTCTTGGCATCATTTAACTTTTCACTGAAATAGGCAATGGGCTTACCTTCTTGGCTCAACACTGCTCCAATGGCACAACCACTGGCATCACAATCCACCTGAAACACCTTGTTGAAATCTAGGAGGGCTAGAACAAGTTGCTCTGTCACCTTCTACTTCAACAGTTCAAAAATTTTTGCTACTCTAGTGCTCCACTTGAATTCTTTTCTATCCCCTCTCATTGTTTCAGTCAGGGGTCCACAAATATTACTAAAGTTTCTAATGAACTTTCTAGAAAAACTAGCCAAACCATGGAAAGATCTCACCTCAGTAGCAGTTCTTGGGGTAGGCCATTCTAGAATAGCCTTCACCTTCTCTGGGTCCATCTTGAGACCTTCTGCTGATACAACAAACCCCAAGTACACTAACTCCCTCTTCACAAAACTGCACTTCTTCAGATTAATCAATAGTTTCTCTTCTCTTAACTTCTCAAAGGCTCTCCGAATATGCATCAGATGCTCATCCAACATCTTACTAAAAATAAAAATATCATCTAAATACACAATAACAAAACTTCCTAGAAATTCTTTTAGTACCTCGTTCATGAGCTACATGAATGTGCTCGGTGCATTAATTAACCCAAAAGGCATGACTAACCACTCGTACAGGCCCTCTTTGGTCTTGAAGGAGTCTTCCATTCATCTCCCTCTCGAATCCGGATCTGGTGATATCCACTATTTAGATCAATCTTTGTGAAATACTGTGCTCCACTCAAACAGCCCATCAGGTCATCCATCCTTGGCAGGGGAAATCTATACTTGATTGTTATCTTATTTATGGCTTGGGAATCTGTACACATCCTCCACTCCCCATCCTTCTTTGGTGCTAGTACTACAGATACTACACATGGACTCAAACTCTCCGATATCAAACCCTTTTTCAACAACTCTTGCACTTGTCTGTTCAACTCCTCATTTTCTGTTGGAGTCATTGTATGAGCTGCCTTATTCGGCAAACATGCTCTAGGAATCAAGTCAATCTGATGACTGATCTTCCTTATTGGTGGTAAACCCTTAGGTACATTATCAGAAACAATATCCTGAAACTCATCTAACATCCCAGAAACTTCTTCTGGAACCTTCTCACTATCCTCCTTACTCACTCTAGGAATCAATGCATAACACACACGCTCATGCTTCATACCTTCTAAAAAATTTCTTCCATCTACATAACAAATTCTAGCACTACTGCATACCTTTTCTTCAGTCTCCTTCAGGGGTTTCAACTTGTGACGAACCCCATCCTTTGTCAAGGAATAAGTGCTTGCATGGCCATCATGTATAGCTCACCTATCGAACTGCCACGGCCTCCCCAACAACATGTGACATGCATCCATGGGAATGATATCATAGAGTACCTCATCATGGTAGCTCTCGATCTTGAACTTTACTAGGCACTGCTCATTGACCAAAAATTTGTGGTCTTTCTACAACCAGCAATCCGATATGGGTGCGGTGCCTTTCCCTCTTCAGCTTCAACTTTGTGACCATCTCCTCTGACACCAGATTATCAGTGCTTCCACCATCAATAATGACATCACAACATTTTCTTCACACTTGCACCTTGTGCAAAACAGATTCTTCCTTTGATCTGGTTCATTTTCTTTAGTCACTAGGGCTCTCCTAATCACTAGGGTTTCTCCCCTTTCAGCATCAGCTGAATGTTTAGATTGGGCCTCCTCATCTGCATGTGCAATCCTTCCATGACCTTCTGGCCTTTTGTCTGCCCTTCCTTGGTGTTGTGGACATTCATAGGCTTGATGCCCTTCTTCACCACACTGGAAACACATTCCCCTGAAACCACCTCTTCTAGATCCTTGTCCATATCTCCCTCGTCCTTTACCTCTTTGATCACCACTATTTTGATTACGAGGTCGGTAGAAGTTGTCATTTCATTGGCTTCGGCTGGTACCCACATCTTCAATTTTCCTTTCATCATCATTTCGGCTTCCTGAAGGTCTTCCATTACCCCTTCCGCTTTGACCTCCTCGTCCTTTTTACTTGCCATCAAATCTTTTGTTCATCTTCTCTTCCACTTTCAGAGCAAACTGATACGCATCCTCAATGGTGGTCATTCTGACTAGGCTTAACTCCTCCTGAATGCTCAGTCGTAACCCATTAAGATATCGGACTACCTTCTCCTTATTGGCCTCTGTGTGACCCATTCTGATGATAATCTTGTGAAAATCTTCAGTATATTCTTTCACATATCTGCTTCCTTACTTCAACCCTTGCAATTTATTCAATAGATCTAACTCGTAGTCCACTGGTATGACCTACTTCTTCAGTTTCTCCACATGCGATCCCATCTGGTGATCTTAACTTTTCCTCTTCGATTTCTTTCCAACTAAACCTCTTTCCACCAAATACTGGAATGGCCCTTTAGCTTCATTTTTGCAAACTTAACTCGATCTGGGTCCTCTATTTCCTCATACTCAAAATATTCTTCTAGCTCGTTGATCCAATTGATCAACTCTTTTGGATTCAGACTTCTAGAATAACTGGGGACTTCTGCTCTGAGTCTTTTCTCGATCTTCAAAATGGCCCTTATTAGCTGCATTTGGTCTTGATCAATTGCTTCTTCTTCCTCTCCTTCATCCTCACTTTCCTTCCTCAAGTTTAACCCTCTTCTCAACTGCTCTTGTAATGCATCAACCTATCTTTGGAGGGCTGCCAGTGCATCTCTCCCACCAGCATCTCTGCCGCCTTGACCACCTCTGGCACCACCATGCCTACCAGGCATCACTCTTGGAGACATCTTTATTGACCTCGACCCACAACCATGGTCCTGGTGTGAGTTGCCTCATGATCGGAAATCTGTCCACACGCTCAAGAAAATCTTGCTCTGATACCACTTGATGAGGGCACAACCCGAGACACAGAAAATAACCCACAAACAAGAGAATAATTTTATTATTTAGAAAATGGAACTTCTTACATGCAGAGGATCTCAAATCCCCAAGTTTTACAACACATGTAAGTTACAGAAAGCTACAGAATCACCCTTTTCCAATATGCAAGCTTGTCCCCCAAAAAGTTACCCAAAAATTAGAAACCCACCCATAAATAGAGCTCCTCTTTAGTTTGGAGCCAAAACAACATTCAAATTTTGATTTTAGGCAGTTTGGTGCTGAAAATTACAACTTGAAGCTCAAATTTCAAAAGAACATTTACAATTGTATCTTCTAGAAAGTGCGCCAACTTCCCGGGGCCATAACTTTTGATCCGAAACTCCGATTCGCAAACCGTTTGAACCGTTGGAAAGGTCTCGAAGTCAAGAACGCGCTTGAAGTTAATTATGCCAATTTTGGCAAGTTTCAGGGCCATTCCGAAAGCTCTAAGTTCCTCAAATCCAACTTGAAATATTTTTAGGTGCAAATCTGGGAAACTAAAATTGTAATATCTTTCAACCCAGGAATATAAATTAAAAACCATAAATTGGGAATTTCATTATGACGAAAAGGGTATCCAAAAATGTAAAAACATCTAAAAAATGATAAACTTGAAATTTAACTATTTTTGGGTGATGTAAGATTGCCCTTACACTATTGGATACTCCTACATCATCAATAGTAGAATTTTTTTTTCTATTTTATGACAAAGATATCTCTTTCTTATTACAAGATGTCATACTTCCACTAGACTCTTTAGATTTCAAGATTTTGTGTTCTCCTTAAAAGGAGGGTATAAAATATAACAAAATCCAATAGTTAGTGTTTTGCATGATGACATGGATGTTAATTGAAGACCTCTTTGTTTATTTCATTTCTTTTAAAGGACAATAACCAATACCATTAGTGCCTATCAGTTTAGGATTCACTAATGTTAAAGTTGGCTTAGAAGAATCTTTTGTAAGAGTGTTGATATTGAGTGAATACTTTTTCTTTCTTTAGAGGGATAATAACCAAGAACATTAGTTGTTTCTTATGTGTTAGGCTCTATAGGGACATATATACTTATTCTCTAGCACCACATCATTTTAGACTATACCCAAGTTGTTTCATAAGTTCATAACCTCTTCCATGCTTTTCCATTTCTTTAGGATTTGGTGTTTGTTGATAATCAACTTCATCATAGTTTGTTGTATAATTTGCTTGATCCTCTAAAGTGGTTGAATTTGATTCTTTTGAGTTTTGTGTTGGCATTACTTATTTTTTATTTTCCCTTTTTAGATCTTGTATTCTCCCGTGAATGTAGGTGTGAAATATAAGGAACCCCAATCATCTTCCAATAGATTAGTGACTTCATCAATGTTATTCTTGTGTTCTTCCATTATGACTTCATTTTCAGGTTTAGGATCAGCCTTAAGTGTGTAAAATTTGTTGTCATAGATATACTTCATTTTATGATTAAGGGTAGAATGCACCCCATTCATCTCATGAATCCATGATCTACCTAAAAGAAAATTATATGAAAGATCATGAGGAATAACATGGACCAGAGTTTGCAAGGTAACCTTTCCAACTTTAATATGTTAGACAAAGCGGTTTCCTTCCTACGTTAAACCCATGAATAGATAAAGAATTAGGTTGAATTTTTCTTTTTTCTACTTCAATCTTATCAAGAAGGTTTATGCTACAAATTTTTAGTGTTGAGCCACTATCAACAAGACTTATCTTTATTGTAATTCAATTAAATTGAGCTATTATCATGAATGTTTCATTTTGTTTCTATACTTCTAATGAAGGTAACTCATCTTAACAGACAGTAATGTCCAAGTTGATTGGACTTATAGCTTAAATTTAGGCTACCACATCACTTTTTTGCACATTAGGAGGTGTAGGAACGTTTTGTAAAGCATTTTGAAGCATGTTATGATAACTAGGTGAGGCTTGAATAAGGTCCCATAAAGGTATCTTAGTAGGAGTATTTTTAATTTGTTCAACAAGATCATACTCCTTTCCACTTTTTAAAGGAAAACGAGGAGCACTAGCAAGATAGGGTTAGGCAATGCGAGGGATGTTTGAGTTTTTTTTCTTGGTTGTGAATTGTTTCTAGTGTTATATGTATGAGCAATAGTATTATAAATTAGTTGATATGAAACATTATCATTATCAAGTTTCCTTTTTGGTGGTTCTAAGATAAGCACAAGTTTTTTTCTAAACTTATGGTTGTTATGAGGGTGAATAAATAATAAGTTGAGTATTATGTGGTCCACTAATTAAAGAATTTGTAAGGGGCTTAGATTTAGAGGGCTCAAGGGAGTTCTAATTTTCATAATTTTTCAACACACTTATCCTTATTTTCATGATTTCTTAGTGAAGGAGAGTCTAATGTCACTTCATCATCTTCATCTAAGGAAGCCACGTCACTATTGTTTGAAATACATGTGTTAATGTTCTCATTTTCTTCAACCATGATATCTTCCCTAGTAGGAGAGGTTTTACGAGAACTACAAACTAGATGTTCATGACATTTAATGGTTGGTTCTTCTAAAATAACTTTGTCACAAGTAGGGGACTCATCAATGGTTGTATTTTCTTGCTTATAAATAATTGCATTCTCTTGTTCAATAATGTTTTCCCTAGGGGAACAAAAAAAGTAGGACTCTCATAACTCTCATTGGCTTGATCTTCTAACACCAAAATATCTTCTTCACAACTAAGAGAGATATTAGGAAAAGGACAAATTTTATTATCATGATTATCCACCATTTTATTCTCTTTCACTAAAGCATCCTTATAAGTGTGAGGGATGAAATTTTTCTTGGCATGCTTAATTAGAAAGATATGATACTAACATTGTGTGGCCAAAAATGAAAATTACTTCTAACCATCTTATGTAATGTTGCAAGAATGTAAAAAATGTGTATCCAAAGATGAAAAGTACTTTTATCTAATTTATGCAAATCTTCAAAAACACAATCAATATGTATCCAAAAATAAAAAGCACTTTTATCAAACTTATGCAAAGCTTCATCAATGTAAAAATTGTGTACACAAAAGTGAAAAGTACTCATCCATATTATGCAAAGTTTTTGAAATGTAAACATTTTAAAATCTATAGTTTTTTCTATTGAAATGATTTTGGAATGATTCAAAAATGACCACTAAATAGATGATTTTGACCTAGATGCATAAAACAAAAGTTCCTAAAATTTTCCACATTGATACTATAGGTTACCAACAAGCCTAGGAAGTACACAAAATCACCAAAAATCTCAGAAAAGTTGGGTTTTGTAGGCCTCGAAGGACTCATTCTCCTAGTGGTGAATGGGTCTTGGTATGCTTTTGCGGGAAACTCTAAATATGATTTTGAAGTTTATGAATAATGAAAACTTATTATATGGGTATCCTTAATAGGGATTCATTCACCCTATGGTGAATGGGTCCTAGTACAAGGTTTTTCAAGATTGAAAAGTACAATTTCTTAGTGATCACATGTGTAATCTATTTCAGGTTTGTAACAATCAATTTTGTAATAGATTTTCCATATTTTAAGCTTGTAAATGCAATGTTGAATAAGGTTGAATGATGAATAATGTAACTAAATTTAATGTGTAATTTGAATCTAAATGATGGAATGATGATGTCTAGTAGTGCTTCTAAATTTTGGAATTTTTTCTCAAGTTGCTTGCCTTGTCAGTTTTGATTGCATCTTTGCCTTAGGGTTGGGTTTAGGGTTTTCATTGAAAGGCCCTCATTTCAAATTTCATAGTCTTTTTCCTTAGGAGTTTTATTCCTTCAATGACTTGTTTTACCTGGTTGCAGGTCATTTTAGTCACAACTTAAACCATCAAAAATATATTGTCACTAGCTCCTTGGTCTTGGTTTGTCTATTATCAAACTTTTTACCATCGTTTTAATATTTCCTAATTCCAATGAAATATTTCCCATTAAAATGACTTAAGTCTTAAGTCTTTAATCCTATGGGTTTTGGTCCCATTGACCTAGTCTTTTTTTTTTATTCAAGTGGTAAATGCTTTTGACCGAAGCTATGAACTGGATACAACCATTCAACAATACCACCCCAACCAGGTTTGAACCTTGGTGGCAAGAATAACAATGCCACCTATAAACCATCACACCATGCCAATGCCGACGGTCCCATTGACCTAGTCGGTCCCCTTATTTAAGACTAAATTTTTTGCATGTGCATATTTTCCAATGATTGGATGTAAGGATTAGATCCTAGCCATTCCTTGCTACCCTACATGAAAAAAATAATATTTTCTAAAAAGCAACAGGGTTAGTAGGCTAAGGACATGTGTACTATCATAGGTGTGGGGCCTAATATCCACTTACATTTTTGGCACCATAAAGTTTGAACCAACAGTTGAGATGCATTGTTGAGATTTAATCTCAACTATTCCTCACTACCTCGCATGAATAAAATAATATTTTTTGAAAAAAGGTGGGGTTAGTAGGTAATGAACATGTTGATTCTCCTGTCATTTGGAAAACATACTAGAACCCAAAGATTAGATGAGTTAGCACTCCAAATGGAAAAATATTATTGCCACAGAATAGGTGGGTGAAGGTGACAGAAATTAAAACTTTGTTGACTCAATCTGAGTCGTCCAACAAGCCATCTCACAAAACAATCAATGATTGGTATTTAAAATTGAAGATGTGGAACCTTATGGGAGCCATTTTTATTCATGAAAGAAAGTAGTAATGGTAGAAATGACATGTAGAGCTACCTAAATACAATCCCAAGGAAAATAAAATATTGCTTTCTTGCATAATTGAAGATTCCAAATAAGTTTTAAAGCATCTAGTAGATCGAAGTGAGCATTCTAGTGTTCAAGGTGATCAAAATTAGGGTTTTCTTTAGGAATAAAAGTAGTTAGTGAGAAAATACACTATTCTCTATGTTTTCTTTAAAATTTCCTTGGATTAGGGTAGATATTCGATATATCTTTTTGTCAAATTAATTCTCCATACTATTGAATTGTTTTATAGTTGTTTGGGCTTATTCTAGGGTTTAGAGTTCTATTGAACCTGTTGAAATTTTACTATTGAACCATGCCCTAGGTTTCAAAAAAAATGCTAGGTCCTAAACCTCTCTAGTGTTGAAACACTAGATTAATTAGAACCTACCTATTACCAATAGCTCCCAAGGCTCAAGTTTTTAGTTTTGAAACCACATCAATACCTATTTCCCAAAATATCATTAACTAATTGAAACCCTCAACTAGCAAAAAGGTCAAGGTAACAACTCTATTTCAAGGCCCTAAAATAAAAGAAGGGTTAATTGACAAACAATTCTACATCAAGGATGTTGATGTGTCATACATAAGGTTGCAAATATTCCAAATTTGGTTTGGAAACACAATTTGTGGGGTTCCCATTTACAACACCTAGATATTGCATATGGGAAAGTTAATTGTGCCAAATGTATCCATGGATGTGGATTTATTGAAGAATATAGCTATGAGGTATGATCCTATCTGAAGAATGGGTAGGGAATATGATGGTGTTGAAATGGTAAAGATAACCAAAGATGAGATTGCAAAAATCTTGAAGTTACATGTATGGAGTCAGGATGTGATTCCCATTGACCTTAGAGCTTTCAAAGAAAAATATGAGAAGACAAGGGCTATGTTCAGGTTGACAATGCTATCCATGCATGATGCAAGTACACATGTTGGGAAATAAAGGAAACAAGTAACAATTGGTGAGGCTAAAAAGGAACCATTTCCCATGAAGTATTTTGCAAATTATTTCAAGAAAATAGTTTTCTCCTTGTGCCAAATTCATGGTTTTGACCCACCATCCACCATGTCAATACAATACATGTATATGGAAACACACCTTCAACACCTTGCCTATAATGTAGTGTATGACTATGCTGCTTATCTAGAAGAGAACATTCATCAGGGTCTATTTGCACTTAAGGCAGGAAAGGATTGGGTAAGATTCTGGTGGTACTCTCTCGTAATGCATATGTTCCTATACAAAGGAGAGAAGAATTTTTGTGAAGACATGACACTAAAGAAAGTAAAGGATGATATTGAATAGCCACTCTAGTGTTCGACTCATATTTTGGATAAGAATGATATGATGTTTGATTATGCTATTTTCCACAATTTATTTTCCTACAAATTGAGAAGATTTTTGATCTTCGATCGACCAAAGATTCCAAAGGAGATACATGATTTTTTGAGGCCCTTGGAAAGGAGGCCTAATTTGAAATAACTCATAATTAGGGGGACAAAATTTGGTACCCCAATACAACAAAATTTAGGGTCTATGGCACAAATGTGAACCCACATGCATTACCAAGATATGTGCCATTAAGGATTGGATTCTTTGAAGTTATTAGGCAATCATGGGCAACACAAATGATGCATTTAACTAAGCAATAGAAGGAAGGCTCATTCTTTCCTAAGTGGACCATGTTTTCACATTTTTTAATGGCAAAGGGAGGATGGAAAGACCTAGGGAAGTTTCTTACACCATACAAACTAAAGAATGTGCACCCAAGGAACCATGATCTGAAGGGTTTCATTAATTTTTTGAAAGAAAAGACTAGAAGTGGATCCTTCATCCATAATTTTTACTATCCTAGAGATGTGATCAGGTATATTTTTTATTTTCAAATCTAGGATGAAAGGAAGGAAATGTATCTTTCCTTCAATAAAATGGTAGATAAAGTTACCAGGTAAAATCCCAACTATGACCCTCTTTCCCAATATTAAGGGTGAGTTGACTAGGGTCATGCATGAACTTGACAATTTTGAGAAAATTGTTGGTGTATTGAGGGAAGAGCACACAATAACTGATAAGGGGAAGGAAATGGCTACTGAGGAAGAACCAACAAGGAAAGAGGAGGAAAGACACTCTTACCAACCATTCCACAAGGTTAGAGTGTACTCTAGGAAGAACAAAGTGATAGAAAAGTAATAGACACTTCCAACCCCTACTACATCAGAGGGGTCAAAAATATCTTCTCCTATGAGGTTAGCACCATCTCCTCCTAGACAAGCTCCCCCTACCATAATTGACCTTGATTCACATCTTAGAGGTCCATCTCCATCTGAGCAACCACCACCTAAGAGGTAGAGGATTGAGGTAGTAGGGGTAGTTGATTACCCTGAGACAGATGAAGATGACATCCTTGTTACTAAAGAAGAGATGCAATAAGCAATGCATTCTCCCCTGAGGGAGGTTGCATCAAGCATAAGAGAGAGTAGCCTCATACTAGGAAAGGAAGATGTTAATGGCCTAAACAATGCTAATGACTTAAGGCATGAGGCTTGAAATAAATTTTTGAAGGATGATTCTTTTGTGGAAAATAAAACATTCAAATATTTTGTATGTAGAGCTAAAGCTCAGGAATATGTAGAAAATGTTGCAAAGGAGAGGAGCCTACATCTAGAACTTCCCAAGGAATTTATTCAATAAAATGTGAGGAAAATGATGAGGAAGGAATTCCAAAACATCACACCCAAGGAGGGCATAGCATTAGTGCATAAAAGTGATGTATTATTGTTTCCAAAGTGGGATATTACAGATGTAGTTATTCTAGATACAATAAGGAGGCATGAAAAATCCTTATTCCAAATAGAGGAAGAAGCCAAATTGGCATTACAAGGGTCAACCTTCAGTGAAGAATGGGATTCCTTGGCCCTTTGGTCATTATCTTTGGGGTATAATAAATGAAAAATTTTAGAGCCAATGAATTTTAATGGGAAATTAATTATTAAAAGAGTCTCTAACACTGTAGTATTATAAGTAATAGAGATGATTATTAATGTTGCTAAATTCACTAAGGCAATAGTGGAGAATGTCACTTTAGAAAGAGACTTATACAGAAGAAAATACAATGATATTATTGATGAGTATAACAAGAGTCAACAAAAGGTGGTTGTGTTGTAAATAGAGTTGACACTTTTCAAGCAACAGGTAGAAGCATTAAGGACCTAGGACCCATCAACTTCAAGTTATGTTGCACCTACCTTCCCAATGGCACATCCTCAATCTCCTCATGCACCTAAGAAATCATTGGCAATGATTCCATATAATTAAGGATCCAAGCACATAATGTGAAGCTCCATCAAATGAGCCCACAAAGGAACAATTGTTTCTACATATTGAAGTGTATAAGAAATTTTTTCTTGAATATATCAAATGCTGATAGGGGGTGGATTAGTATTCCATTGACTAGACTAATTATTAACCCTCAAATTATCAATCCACATCTAATATCAATAGTGAATCGAAACATAAAAGAGATCATAACACATTGACACCAATATTTTTACGTGGAAAACCCAAAAAGGGAAAAACGATGGTGAGGTTTAGCTCACAATATATTATAACCTGTTATAAGATATTACAAGGATCACTTATAGGACTCGATGTCCTTAAAAAGGTTCACATCCTGAATACAAAATGTGGCTTATTGCCAAGATATAAAAGATGTGGCTCACTACCAAAAATGAACTAAAGAAGTGCACCTACAAAGTGTTGAAAGCAGTTCCAGTTATGCACTAGTAGTATCAAAATTATGCTTCAGTTTTTGGTATACAAACAATATC
This sequence comes from Sequoia sempervirens, assembly GCA_007258455.2. Lineage (NCBI taxonomy): Eukaryota > Viridiplantae > Streptophyta > Pinopsida > Cupressales > Cupressaceae > Sequoia > Sequoia sempervirens. The sequence continues at coordinate 78,862 of VDFB02381519.1, read as the reverse complement.
ATTAACTTCACACTCTTACACTTGTCACATTATTTGCATATTTCCTCTTCTTTTCTTCATTGCTTTGGCCATCATAAATATATACACATGCATAACTTCCTTTATCGATTAGGTTGTCCTAATTGAGGAAAAACTCAAAATACAAAATACCTTTTCAGCTTAATACAAAACTTATTTTGACATATAGAACAAAACACATTAACCAAACATTAGGTTAGCTCAGACCTAAAGATGAATAGCCAGAAGATAAGCCTTGTCACCCAAACCAACACTAAAGTTTTTTCATCGGGATAGTTCAACCAGATCACAAAACATGCTAAAAACTTGTTTATACCTATAACTGGCATTCCTGATCAACATATAAAAGATTTACTAAATTTCCTTTTATTGTGAAGATTTCTAAATCAAGATACCAAATTAGTATGGATGCATTGATTGCATAGTCAATTACCAATCAATGTTGGAATCAATGACAACAAGTCCAAAGGGCTCCTTCTTCATTTTTCCAACAATCTCCCCCTTTGTCATTGATGGAAACATGTGTGAAAAATGAAACTTGCTTCAAAATAGAAAAAAAAAATTATGGTCAATTGTACAGAAACGAGCATATTTTATCTCCTCTTCTCCTCTCCCCCTTTGAAATCAAGGACAAAGGATGGGAAAAATTTCAGATTCAAGAGCTGGGGAAACCTTGTAATTCTTTGAGAATCACTTCCCAAGTAGGCTTTCCATCATCCTAGACACCTTTCTCCCTAGAAAGTTTTTTATGTAGAGATTCTATTCCCACCAAGAATTCTTCTCCTCTTCCAAAGTGGATTGGGTGATGTTCATTTTCTTAAGTTTCTTTACCTCCATTAGTACATTTCATAGAGTAATATGTCTGGACCTAACCAAATTTCCAAGCTAGGCATACCACCTCATAGCCTCTTCCTTCTACCTTTGTAAGATGAAAAACTTATTTTAAAGATCTGCGATTGACACCCACCTAACATTTTTTCTATCACCAATAATCTCATAATCTTGTACAAACAACCTTTTTTCTATAAAATTCAATTATACTTCTCTTGTGCTCTACATATTAAGATTGGATGTGTACTCTTTAACATAATCAACAATAAGCCTCAAATTTTCAATTGGAAATAAAGAATTTTATAGAGTAATACTAGGGGCCATCTCTTGTAGAGATTCGATAGCTTAATTTATCAACTCATTGCTTCTTTGATATGACTCTAAAGCCTCATTTGTGACCAAGATAATGAAAGTGTCACATAGTCTCACTGTGTCAATAGGTGTGATTTTAGTCAAATCAACATAACTTGGGTGAGGTGGCAGCTTGACTAGCTGAGGTGCAAACGCAAGTTGGATTATAGCTTGTCTTGAAAGAAGACCTTTAAGAGTACTTTTGGATGACTCTCCATATTTCTTTTATGGTTTCGAGCCTTTTGGAATTTCTCTTTATTTTTCTCTTTCTTCTTTTCTTCTTCCTCTTCTTCTTCCTTCTTATTTTTATTTTTATTTTTCTTCTTTTTTCTTCTTCTTTTTCATCACCGGATGGCTTGATGTTTTCTTCCTTCCTTTTATCCTCATTTTCCTTTTCTTTATCATTTTCCTTGTCTTTAATTCCTTCATTTTCATCTTTATTTTCCTCTTCTCTATCATCGATGGATTCTTCATGTTCTTCTCCCTTTTCACCAGATTGTTCCTTATGATGATCATTAGTCCTCTTACTAGTAGTTTCTTCTATGTCCATCTGAGGGGAAGGGGTCTCTAAAGCTCCAAGTGTCTCATCAATAGTCTCCAAGACTGGGTTATCCATAACTTCTACAATAGTAGCATGTTCTTGAGTCTGAGCAATATGAGATGAATTGGTTCTGGTCCCATAACTCCTTGATAATTTCCTAATCACATCATGAGTTTCTTTCCTTAATTTTTCAACATAGTCTTCTTCCTTGGTCATTAACATGTTGACTCTCTACTTGACTCTAAACAATGTAGAACATTATTTCAATAGATTTGCAGCTTCTATTTCTAACTAAGTTGAACTAACAAATTTTATGGCTTCACTTCTCTTTTTTTTTCAACACATAATGCTTCCTTCCTTCTAATCACTAACTCTTTCTACACATTTTCAGTAACCTTTGATTGTATGGTATCCATTTTTATGTTACATATAACTATGTATTGAGAAAAATTATTTATGATAGTTTATTTTCCTTCATCATATAACTCAGTAGTTGACATAAGATCATTATCAATCACATTGTTCACTAATGTTCTGAGAACCAAGGGAGGATGATTTCTTAGCCGAGGAGAACTGGGTATGTTCTCCATAGGGGTAGATGAGCCTTCTTCACTTTTATTTTCAAGCACATTGATTTAGTAAGTATCCTTTTCTTCCTTTGACTTTTCATCTGTAGAGACAACAATACTAGTTTTGGCTTCTTCATCATAGGTACTACCTATTTTGTTTCTTTTCAACTAATGATCATCTTCTAGACCAAGCTTGATTTCTTCTTCAATAGCATCACTCAAATTCCTTTTCCTATAAGATATTTCTTTCACTCTTCTCCTTATTGAAGCAGTAGATGGTGCAATAGCAGTTATGTCCTTCTTCTTAGATGCCCTAGTACATGGACCAGTAGGAGTAGTAACATCAACAGATGCATGGATACTTTGTTCTTTCCTTTTCCCTTTCTCAATATTAGCACTCCTAAGGGTAGAAGAGCTATAAATAGGTGTTGATGTAGCACCAAACCATAGCCTTCCTTATTTTCTAGATCTAGAAGATTGTTCAATAGCTTTGGCTTTCCTTTTATCAAGAGCCTCCTTCAACTATGCAATGTCATCTTTAGTGATTGTTTGACCTTGAAACAAAGCTTCAATTTTATTTCTTTGTTTAGGTGTTGGAGCTTCCAAATGAATTTCAAAAAATTTCTCCTCCTATTTACCTAATCTAGGTAGAGAGGGGTGCTTAGGACTAGCCAACATAATTTCAATGTACCCTTCTGCCATTTTCTCTTCAATCTCATATCCTAGAGGTTCAATCCAATGAATTCTAGGTTCTACGGCCTCAATGATGCATTCATCGGTAGACACAAGAAATGCTATCTCCTTTTCATACTTTATCACCAAATCTCTTGGAATCCTTTATCTTTCTTGAATTTCATTCTAAAAGACTACAAAGAATGCAGTAAGGGAATTTTTCTATGCCCTAAAGTCTCCTAGAATGCATAGATAACCACTAATATCATGATAAGATGGCGTGGTGTTATCCCATATTATGTTCTTTCTTCCAGGTAACTCCCTTAGAAAATAGAATATCAAACAAACAACAAGAGTGCCAAATTTAAAGACATGTCTCTTCACCTTTTTCATACTCACATTTTCCATAAGTTGCATTCTCACTAGCTCACAAAGATCAAAATTCTTTCCATTCACCACCATTTCATAAGTTGTTTGAATTGTTGTGGCTGATACAAAGCTCGCTTTGTTTATGAAGTAGACATTTTTCAAAATCATGATGGTAGCATACTTGACAATAGGTTTTTTGATAGACTTCGTGGTTAGGGATCTTCCATAAAACTTAGCACTAGTTAACCTTGCAACCTTACCATTTTTTACTGCTTTTAGAATTGGAATGGAACCAATGTCACAAAGACTAGTACCTGCATGAATTTCCTCCTTATTGATAACCCTTGGTTCATTTATCCACACAAGATTGTTGTGAATCCTACTAAGGGCCATCCTAACAAATTTTTCCTCACTCTCACTAGAGAATCTTGAAAACCAATTCGAAACACTTAACTTCATGTGAACTAGGTTTTCATATTCCACCTTGAGTAGTAAATCATTAGTTAACTCATTGTCCCACAAATCCTTCAACTCTTGGTGATCAAATTCTTCAAACTTCCCATGAATGTATATTCTTGGATCTTCGATGGGTAACACATTACTTATAATGTGCAAGAATGCACCCATTGGATCATTTTCATATACTTTCCATGAACATCTTCTAAACTTTTGTTGAGGCCCCTCATAAATTTCCACAATATTTGGAGCATATTTCCCCAAACAAACTTAATGAGCTTAACAAGGAGTTCCTTCAATTTTATAAAACACAGAATTTGGATAATAGAGAATACATTTTTCTATTGAAAACTAGGGTTTGGATGTACGATACTGTAAGTAACTTATTTCTTACTTCATCTTGCACTACTTCTCCCAATTTGCACAAATACACTTTTCTTCAACTTAGTCTCTTGCTTTATTATTTATCGTTTTTCCCTAATTTTTCATTTATTACTTTCCACTTTAAAGCTATCAACCACTTTGTAAAACAGACTATAAACCTAGAAGAGTTCTGCAACTCTTGTGCTTTGCTTGATTTTTGTCATAATTTCCTTCAAAGTCATCAAAATATAAATTCATATTACTTGTCCTTGTGTCATCGCATGACACCTCATATATCAAGAGCTTGGGTATATGTAGGATCATGATGGGCCAAAAAGTGGCGATATAATGGGTATGTGTAGGGTATGTGGCTAATGACTTTTTTTCCCAAAATTGATGAAACAAAAAGATTTTTTAAAGGAGATTCTCAACTTTCCACAATATTATAAATTATGTTTTACTTTCAATTTAATAAATAATTATTATTCATTTTCTATTTGAATTATGACTAAAGTCCTGATTGATAGGATGATTGAAAAACATCTATAGATTTCAAATAATATCGCATTTTTTGAATCCAAAACATACATCACATTGTATGCTTCACATACTATAGGATTAAAAAAATAAAAAATGAATTTCATGAAGTTTTGACCAAGTTAAGGTGGTCAGACATATGAGATTTTTAAATTTTTAAAAAGTTGTAATAAAAATCCATAAATAATTATTTACTTGGAAAAAAAATATTAAAAAATATGCATCACATTGGGACATGAGTCCTCTACTTGTATCAAAAATATTATAAAAAAAATACTATCATTTTATTGTGGTTAGGGTGGTCAGACAGGCACCTACTTCTTATGTTTTCCTTTAAATTTAAGTACTACTACATTGAAATTTCAAATTTTCACCAAATAGATTTTTTTATTTTTAAATAAACCTAGTATTTCAGAAACTACATTCAATTTTCTACAAATTCTATTCTTACATATTTTTGAAATAATATAGAGAACTTATTCAAATTTTTACATCAAGTTGCCTAACTCTGATTTTTCTAATTTTTTCGCCACTTAAGGGCCTACTTTTTCCATGATGATCTTGCACATACCCAGTTGTTATATTTTTCTTTCTCTGCTCCCCCTGAAACCATTACTGGGTTAAGCTTTTAGAAGAGGTATCTACACTGGATGCAAATATAGGATCATTTGATTTATTCTTATTCTCAAGTTCTTCCTTCTTTCTCCAAATTCTTTCCATTTCTTTCCACACTTCTTCAAGATCTACTTTGTTCATGAACTTGTTCTATTCTGAATTTGGTTTCTTCCCAAATTTTCTCCTGTGAAATTTTGAGATATGTCCTAGTTTATTGCAATAGTGGCACACAACATATCCTTGACCAAGAGAGTTTGTCTTTATCCTTGATCTACACTAATTATCCTCGTGCCCAAATATATTGCATGTGTAATACTAGCCTTGAAAATACTAAATTATTCTACCGGTATTAAACTTGTTCATCATCATCTGACTTCTACATTCAATATTTCTTTGTTCAAACTTATTGTAAACATACTATTGTCTAGCAAAGAATCCAATATTCTGACTTATTCTATTCTATTTTATCCTACTTCTGCATTTTGTTGCTCTATGACCAAATTTATTGCATGAGAAACAAAATCCATTAAAAGATGGGTACCTTTGTGCATTACGTTATCAGATGGGAATCCCTCTAGTATTGGTCCTTCGATTGTTGCTTTGATAATAATTCCTTTGAGGTTTCCTTTGGTTTTCCATTTTCCTGAAAATTGGTTTAGTCTTTGAGCTTTTCCTTCTTCAAGTCCTAGACCACTTTTATCTTTAGCAGGTTTATGAGATGTAATCAACTCATCAAGTATTGTAGAAGGGTATGTGCAGGATCATCATGGAAAAATAGGCCCTTAAGTGGCAAAAAATTTAGAAAAATCAGAGTTAGGCAACTTGACATAAAAATTTGAATAAGTTATCTATATTATTTCAAAAATATGTAAGAATAGAATCTATAGAAAATTGAATGTAGTTTCTAAACTACTAGGTTTGTTTAAAAAAGAATAAATCTATTTGGTGAAAATTTAAAATTTCAATGTAGTAGTACTTAAATTTTAGGGAAAAATAAGAAGTAGGTGTGTCTAACCACCCTAACCAAATAAAATGATAATAATTTTATAATTTTTAGATATAAGTAGAGGACTCATGTCCTGATGTGATGCATATTTTTTATAATTTTTCCAAGTAAATAATTAATTATGAATTTTTTATTACAACTTTTAAAAAATATAAAAAACTCGTATGTTTGACCACCTTAACTTGGTCAAAACTTCATGAAATTCAATTTTTCTTTTTTTAATCCTATAGTATGCAAAGCATGGAATGTGATGCATGTTTTGGATTCAAAAAATGTGATACCATTTGAAAACTATAGATGTTTTTCAATTAGTCTATCAATCAGAACTTTAGTAGTAATTTGAATAGAAAATGAATAATAATTACTTATTAAATTCAAAGTAAAGCATAATTTATATTGGTGGAAATCTGAGAATATCATTTTAAAACCCTTTTTGTTTCATCAATTTTGGGTAAAAAGAAAGTCATCAACCACATACCCATCATATTGCCACTTTTTGGCCCATCATGATCCTGCACATACCCAGAACTTGTCTTAAACCTTTCTTCATATGCTTTTTATTTTTCTAGATCAGCTCTTAAAGTTACCAGTTCTTGTTCAAGCTTTGTACAATCATTAATTTTGTTCTAGATTTCATCTTTCTAACATTCCTCAATTTTCTTTCTTTCTTCTATTTCCACTTTTAGTTTGGTAATATCCCCATTGGCCTTCTTCAACTGATCACTGAATTCTCTATGTCTATCCTTGAATTTTTTGATCTACTCTCTTAGCTTCCTAATGCAATCATTTGCTTCCTTCATATTTCCTTTCAGAGTTTCTTTCTCATCATCACTTTTGTTCAATTCCTCGAGGGTAGCATTGATCTCTTTAGATATAGATTTTTCTTCCAGAGGAATAGAATGATATTTGTTGGCCATGTATTAAATTTTTGGGACCTTCCTCAAGCTCTTAGGATTCTTTCGAGGAACCAAGCTTTCATACCAATTGTTTAATATACTGAATACTAAGAGGGGGGGTGAATCAATATTCCACTGGCCAAACTAATTATCAACCATCTAGTTATCAATATACATATAATAACAATAGTGAACCAAAACATAAAAAAGATCATAACACATTGACCACAAGGTTTTTATGTGGAAAACCCAAAAAGTGAAAAACCATGGTGAGGATTAGCTCACAATATATTATAACTAGTTATAAGATATTATAACTTGGTGTCCTTAGAAAGGCTCACAACTCAAATACACAATGTGGCTTATTTCCAAGATACAAAATAGCTCACTACCAAAAATGAACTGAAGAAGTTCACCTGCAAAGTGCTAAAAATAGTTTTGGTTATGCTCTCGTAGTATAAAAAAATTTCTTTGATTGCTAGTATAAAAACACTATCAGTAACTTCAAACTCTTACACTTGTCACATTACTTGCATATCTCATGTTATCTTCTTCATTGCTTTGGCAATCATAAACATATACACAAGCATAACTTCCTATCAATTAGGTCAGGCTAATTGAGGGAACACTCAAAATACAAAAGATGTTGTCGGCTTAATACAAGATTTCTTTTGAAATATAGAACAAAACATGTTATCCAAACAATAGGTTAGCCCAGACCTAAATATGAACACACAAAAGATAAACCTTTTTGGCCAAACAAATATCAAAGTTTTGTCATCAAGATAGATCAACCAAATCACAAAAACATGTTGAAAACTTGTTTATACCTATAATTGATATTCCTAATCAGCATATCAAATATTTATTGAATTCCCTTTTATTACAAAGATTTCTAGATCAAGCTACCAGATCAGTATGGACACACTGATTACATAGTCAGTTACCAGCCGATGTTAGCATCAATGACAACAAGTCCAAAGGGAACCTTCTTCATTCTTCCAACACTTTTCTCACAAGTTTAGGACACAATGCATGAGAATAATTCAAATATTTTTTATACTATCTTGGAGCATATGAATATGAAGATTCAAGGTAAGTTGAACAGTATTCATTCAAATTATTCTTCAATGTTGCGAGCAATAAAATTTTGTAAGTGGGACAAGGATTTAGCTACTCCAATCATGGATAGATGGATCCCTAGGTTTGAAAATTTGAAGCTCATAGCATTTGGGTCTGTACATCAGAACAAAAAAATCCAAATATTGGTCCTACATATAAATTTGTTAATGAAATTAAGGAACAAAGGTTTCAAGGGTATGTTGCTCCTTTGGAAGGGAAAATAAGAGAGTTAAATTCAAAACTTGATGAGGCAAAATTGGGATTGTTGCTTGATATTTAACAAACATATGATGAGGTAAAACCTCTACAGGCAAGGAAAGACCAAGTGGATACAATTATCACTTCCCAAAAATCTCTCATATGTGAGAGTGTTGATATTCATTTATTGAAAAATAATCTTGAAATTTTGTCTTTCATTATTAGCTTCCTGGAAGACTTTGACATAGAAGCTAATTCAGTAATGGAAAAGTATGGTACTTGTAGATAGAGGATGGATGAAATCCTAGGTTTTAATTGTCCTTCTAACATAGAGTATGAATTGTGGAAGAAGACATTCATTGATGAGTTGTAGCTATAGGTACCACACTGGAGAACATATATAGATGGTCAAGTATAATACAGTTCTATCCTCAAAAAATGTAATGTATAAAAGATATGTTTCTCCCTAATTCAAAATGTGACTGTAAATGTTGATTGTTGGTGACTTGGACTAGCACTGGAGGCTGATCTAGATTTTGATCCATGTTTTCTTTCCTTTTGCATGCCTTTTTGTCTTTGCTAAGGTGGATTAAAGATGCTTTAATGGTTTGATGGAAACTCTCTTGAACAAATTTACCTTTGAAAGGTGCTAGAATCTCCACCGACTAAACAATGACCTTTGTCTCATAGGAGAATATTCTTTCAATTTGTTGTAACCAATCCTCATGGAATGAATGGTATAGGTTGTCAAATGAAAATGTGACAAGTGTACTTTTGGCATGAAGCTTGTTTCACTTCATTCTTTTTGATAAAAAGGAATTCAGGGTCATTTGTATGGTTCTCTTTTTGAATTATGGATACAAGAAATGCAAATGTATAACACAGAGAAAATACATTTTGAGTATGTATGTTAGGTTTCGAGTCAAGCAATTAAGTTTTGTAAATTGTATGGTTTTCAAGCATTTCTAAATGAACAATGCAAACCTTTGAGTCTATTGTCTCTCCATTTGTAATATTTTATATGAGTTACTAATGAAAACCTGATCAATTATCTTTCATTAATTTCATTGTTGCTTTGCAGGAAAATATGTTTTAATTCTAGCTCTGGTTTAATGAATTAGTTAAAATACCTTAATTAAAGCATGAATTGATATGAATGTTTAGTGGATCTGATAAGTAGTCATAGAATATGTGCATCTAATATGTGTATTGTAATGCAACTACACAAAGATCATGGCTTTTTGAAATCAAACTTACCATATAGTTCAATTTATTATGATTTGACCCCTTTCCCTAAGATAAGGCATTGATATATCAAGTGTTAAGTGCATTTACTATGGTTTTTCTTTTTAAATTTGAGAACAAGATTCATAAACAAGTTTACAATCAATTTATTTTTTTATGGAGTTGGTATTATATTGTATTCTCAACTTTAGGTGCTTAATCCTTTTAAAGAAATTACCAATTTTTTGGAGGATTTCATTTAATTAGCATCTAGGTGGAAATGTATCTGCTTATTATACAATGTGTGGTATGATTATTTAGAAGACTGCGGGATACAAGATCATCCTCCTGGGTTTTGTAGAGCCCAAAGTGCAGGAGGGAAGCATTATAGCTTCCTTTCTTTCATTTTCCAATCACCTCATGAGTATTCAAGGACTGAATCTGGCACATTTATAGATCTTCAATGAGAGTTGCTTGGTTCTTTAAAACCACCAACAATGCCAATGTTAACACTATGCAAAACAAACTTAGATCTAATGCAATTTTTCTGATTTTTAGTGAATATAAGTGATGAAAACATGAAACTTTACCCTAAATGCAATGTTCACTAATGCAAAATGAAAGAACCATAAATGTAATGCAAGTAATGCAAATCTAATGAAAACTATTGAAAAATAAGATTTAGGGTTTTAATGTGCACTTCAAATCAAAAATTAGAATGTTCAAAGGGGTTGGGTTCACCATAATGTAACATAGAATAAAAGGTTCACCAAAATGAGTCAATAGGATGATGAAACTAATTTTCACTAGTATTTCATTCAATTTATGAGGGGTAAAAATGCATAAATAACAATTATAAATCAAAACTAACTATTATAATTATAGAAAGGAAGGTTTTTAGATGTTGAAATGATGTTTACCTTGTTGAAAATGTGTTGTTTTAGGCCTCATTGAGGAATCATTCGCCCAATGGAGTAGGTTTTTGGAAAAGTGATTTCTAGATTTTGTTGTTCAATGTCTACACATTGAGATCCCTGTTGATCAGCTCTTGAAAGTCATAAATAAATTTTGTAGTTTCATTTTCATGATCTTACACTAAAGATGATAAATTTTTCAACTTTACAACTTTGACAACTTTTTGCAACCTTTATTCTCCACTTGATCTTCAATCTAAAACCTGTAATTATACATCAAGAGAAGAAAAAATGTTGATTGTTAGGCAATAGTTGTTTTCCTTGGTCAAACCCCATTTTTGGGATCAAATTGTGTAAGGGAATCATACATAAAGGAAAGATGAATGAAAAAAAAGTGTAACAACTCACCAATCCTCAATTGAAACTTGGAGTACAAAATCAACAAACTAGCATGAAGTGGCTTCATTGTACGTAGATCTAGATCTTGAATTTAGATGTGAAACAATGCTTGAATTGTATATTCAATGTTGCATCAACACATTAGCTCAACAACATGCATGATTCCTTTATGCCTTTGACATGATAATGTGATTATTTATTGCTGCAATAAAACCTCGATAATCTACCTTTAAATGTCTTCTTGAATGCTCTTAAATGCTCTCTTGATTATAAACTTTCTATATTTCTTGAATACTTGAACTTTCTAGCTGAGACTATGTAAAATAGCCTTATATTTATACTTAACTTAAGATTTAATCTTGAAATTCAAATAACACAATCCAATATCATATCTAGGATTCAAAATCATTAAAATCCCACCACAAATATGTTTAAAAGGGGTGTCCTAAGTTAAGAAGGACCCATTCACCATAGGGTGAATGGGTCCTAGTATAGTCAACTTGCACATGCTTTGGGGAGGTGAAAAAATATGCAAAAATGGGGTCCTAGGACCTAGGAAAGACCCATTCTGTAGGTGGAAAATGGGTCCCAGGTCACTAGCCTAGGAATCAAACATTGATGTCTCATATAAAATTTAGGGTTTACCAAAATGAATCAACAAGATGATGAACCAGTAATTTATGCTATGAAACATACAATTATGTGGGCTAAAATTCATAAATAACAATAAGAAATGACTCCTAATTATTATAGCAACAATGAGAGAAGTTTTGAGAGGCTAAAACAATTTTTACCTTACTACATGAGTGTTGCTTTTAGGTCATTGAGGACTCATTCACCCCAAGTGGCGAATGGATCCCTATTAGGGTTTCTGAAAACTGACTTTTGGGTTTCATTCCTTGATGTTCACATTTCCAATTCCTCGGTGCTCAGCTCATGAAGATCTAAAAGAAATCTTGTGGTCCTGTTTTCATGTTCTTGCAATATGGATGACATCTTTGCAGCTTGACAATTTTGATAGTTTTCCTTCAATCTTGTTCTCCACTTGATCTTCAACCTATGAACCTACAAACACACATCAAAAAGAAGAAAAAAAAATTTATTGTTAGACGATAGGGGTTTTCATTGGTCGAACCCCTTTTAGGTGATTAAACCTTATGATGAAACAATGAAATAAGGACATGAAACATGAAACATGAAATGATGATACCTTGGATGATGTCTTGGAATATATATCTGAAAAATAACATGAAGTGACCATTAAGAATGTAGATTTTGATCTTGAATAGGATGTGAAACAATGATTAACTTGGATCTTCATTGCTACATCAACAACATTATCTCAACTACGTACTTGATGGACTATGTATTTGACATGATGATATGATCTAGAATTTCTGCAAAAAATACTTTGATAATCTATCACTGAATGCCTTTGAAATGTTCTATAATTATCTTGTGAAAGTACTCTTAGCTTTCTTATGAAAATCTATGATGAAACTATGTGAATTAACCTTATATTTATACTAAATCTAAGGATTAACCCTAAAATTCAAATAATCCAAGGTGACACCAAATCTAGGATTCAAAATCATTAAGATCATGCCACAAATAACTTCAAAAAGGGGTGTCCTAAGGAGGACCCATTTGTCCAAAGTGGTGAATGGTTCCTAGAATAATTTTCTAGGACCAAGTGTTGGGGAGGTGGAATAACATAAAAAAAACATCTCAAATATGCTAGAAGAAGGGTGTGTTAGGTTAGGAGGACCTATTCGCACAAAGTGGTGAATGGGTCCTAACATAGTTTTCTAGGACTCCAACTTTTCAAAATTAAATGTTATGCAATATCATTAATGGGTGTCAGGATAGATACTTGAAAAATGCAATTAATAAGGATTAGATTTGAATTAATTAATAAGGCCCTAGATTAGTGTCAAAGTGTAAGAAAACACTTTACAACACCCTAAATAAGACACAATTAAGTACATTTTATCATTAATTGTTAATTCCTAGACTAAATGTGAAAAAGGGTTACTTTTTTCTATGCTACACTTTCCAAATTAAGTGTTATGAAAAATTATTAATGAGTGTCAGGATTTATCCTTCAGAAAATGCAATAAATAAGGCTTGGATTTAAATTTAAGGGGTCTATTAAGCTCTAATTTACCTCAATTAATTAATAAATCCCTAGATTAGTGTGAAAGTATAAGGAAACACTTTACAAAACCCTAAATAAGGAATAATTAAGTTCATTTTATCATTAATTATTCATTTCCAAACTAAGCATGAAAAAGGGTTACTCTTTTCAATGCTACAAATGTAATGGATGATAGTAGACATATCCTAAAGTCCTTCGCTCATTATAAAATTCAGCATTTGTACATTGAAGGGAATTCATTTGTTGATGCAACTAGCAATGAAGCTCTTAAGCATAAAAACTAGGATCATTGGGATTTTTCCTTCTTGCCATGTCACATAAAGAAAATAGTTACTAAGGAAAAATATGAATCATCACTTAATTGCATGTTGAGTGCAAAGGGGAGAATTATGGACTAAAGTTCCTACTATATTGGATGATAATTTGATGTTTAATCAAGGTCAAATGATTGTTAATTGGGGTGTCTGGACTAATGATGAGAAAAAAGTAACAAAAAAGGGGGAATGATTTGGAAAATGATGGTGAATAGTGGTGTTGTGTTTAATGATGAAAAAAAATTAATGAATTTGTATTATTAAAGGTCCTTCGATTAAAATTGATAGCTCAAATTATCTTATAACAATATTTTCATACATTCTTTTCACATCCCACATGTATTTCCTTCCTAGATATCTTTTTGAGGAGGGACTTGAAGATCATGATATTGCACATAGAAATTATGTTACAAGTCCTATAATTATTTGATCACCTTCTGGAGTATTCTCTTCCTTATTTTCCTTTGGTAGTTGTTATTTTGGTATTCCATCAACAAAAGTTCCATTTTGTATATAAAGTTTAGTAGTGAGAAGGATTTTCATTGGAGTGTTAAGGTGTTGGGTCTATGCTAGAATAATGATTTAGGGGGAAAGAAAGGTAGTTGCAATTTTCATTTAAAAAAAATGGGGGGGGGGGAGAGAACTAAGCCTATGAACTCTAGCAATTTGAAATAGAATGTCGAGCTTTGGGAGCTTTTTGATATAGTTGAGTTGGCATCCTTTTTCTAGGCTATGCATGGCTACAATGACACCTTGACTTTGAAATTCATAAATTTATCATAGGATGGTCAAGTGTCTATTAGTTCTATCAAATTTTAGGTTACACCATAGTTGATTTTGGAGGCCACAAGCCTGGATAATGATGGGATAAATATAGTTAAAAAAAGAAATGTTGAATATTAAGTATTCATGGATAGGTTCTTTGAAAAAGGGGAGTGTTGATGATGATTTCACTCGTAGCAAACAGGGCAAATAAATTATTCACAGACAAGACCATAAAGAGCTTATCCTTCTTGAAAGATATGGAACAAATACAACCTAAAGGGGAATTCTTCATTAACAGTGTAGAGATTGGATTTTTTTCAATCCCAAGTCTCCAATAACCAGGTCATTGTTGCACTAGGGTCACTCTCGGGTACTAATGTGATATTGTTGTTAATCTCAAAGGGACTATGGTTGTTTCTTGAATATTTAAGGTATAAATTCCAATGAGTTCAAGCATCATGAAACCAAAAGATTTTCCATAACATTTCATGAACATCGAAAATTCTTTGCTATCACTTAAGTATATTTAGCATTAAGCATTCAACAATTTTATGGAAAGAAAAATATTTTCAATAAAATTTCTTTCATTCATTTAAATTTTGGAACATTTTCAAATATTTAAACATCTATTCTAAAACAAAGTATAAAAAATACTAAAAATTAAAAGTTTCTCTTGGTTATTCTCCATGGATGCCCCAAATAATTAGTTAAAATAGAGAAAACCGCTCTATACTTCACCAGATTGCTTCATAGCTACATATAAAATGGTGCAAACTTTTAAAGAGAGGGGTTTCATTTCTAGACACCGAGTAGGTTTTGTATGCACCCTTAAATGGTGCAGCATACAGTCTTGTTGGGCCGAACTAACAAAACCAGCTACAAAGGATATAGAGATAGGTAGTTATCTAACAAGCTCTAATATTAATTAATGTCTACATGCATAGAAATTTTTACACCAAAATGGTTTAAAAAATAGGAAAAAAGAACAAAACTTAAAATTTTATGCTCCTCTGACATCCACAAATTTTGAACTTAAAAACAAAATAAAGGAATCCTCTAGGCTTTTATAGAATGCAAGGCTCAGACAGGATAAGACAACTACATGAGAGTAAATAGGAGGGACCAATCTCGTCAAGGCACGTGGCATGTAGTGACGAATAGGATAATTGTAATCAAAGTCAATGGAAGTCAACTCTAATTACATGTTGAAGCTCCTTGGGTGTTGATCCAGATTCTTCGCTAGGATGATACCTCAAATCATAATAATGTGTAGTGACTTCCCATATATTCAAAATGAACAGGTAGAATTTTTATCCCCACACATCACTTGGCTCTGGTTTTATCACTCTCGAGAATGGGCTTTCCTAAGAATTGGAATTTGTTTCGACTTCATGTGAAATACTGAGATCTGCAACATTTCGGTGGATTCAAAGCCTTCTTCCTTATAACCTCCTAGATTAATCGAACTAGAATAAAAATTATTCCATCCATGATTCAAGTTTTCTTTACCGTCCATACCCAATTTTTGCATCACAATCTGCATCCCCTGCAATCAAAAATTCCACACATTAAATCCATTTAAAAGAAATAAAAAATTTATAACATCTCATGTAAATAGAACCATTATTCAAATGTTAGTAAGAGAATATCATAATAAAAATTCCTTTTAAAAGCCTATTGAAAGGAAATAGAAAAGAGCAATGGAAAGTACTAATAAAGAGCAAATGTTTGAAGGAAAGAGATTACCAAATAGATTGAAGTAGCCAAACCAAGCACCACCAAAGCAAGAGAGACACAAGAATTTGTTAAGGGGAAAAAACAAGAAAAAACCCCAATATTATGAATGGAGGAAAAATGCCTAAAGAATAATACAAAGAGAGAGAGCTTCAGCCTTAGCTTGCTTGCATGAGTCTTGAAGAATGAGAGGAGAGGCACCTCAATAAGTAGAGGTGAGAAGAAGGAGTTAGAATGTAACTCCCAACTCAATGAATGCCACCATTCATCTATGTGTGTGCAAAGTGTCACCTCTTAAGGAGGTGGTTACAAATATTCCTTAATAAAGGAATTAAAAAATAAGTCATCCTCACACATGTGTGAGATGACAAAAAGACAAAAGACTTGTAGGGATTCCTTTGGAATATTCCTACAAGTTAATAAATAATTACAATTAAAGAATAACATTTACCAAGTAAAGATTAATCTTCTAACATCCCCCCTTAAGCTTTACTTGGGGAGGTTACATCAAACCCTTCAATGGGTTGTAATCCAAGATTTTTACAATGGAAGAGAAATTTATCTTTACAAAGAGCTTTGGTGAGAATATATGCAACTTGATCTTCACCTTTACAATACAAAAGAGAAATTTGCTTGTCTTCAATTTGCTCTCTAATGAAATGATGTTGAAGAGAAATGTGCTTGGTCCTTGCATGAAAAATTGGATTCTTTGCCAAAGCAATAGCACTTTGATTATCACAATATAAAGGAGTAGGATCCTTTGGAGGTAGACCCAAGTCTTCAAGTAATCTTCTTAACCATAATGCTTCTTTAGATGCATTTGTACAACCTTTATATTCAGCTTCTGTAGAACAAAGAGAAGTAGATTGTTGTTTCTTACTATTCCATGAGATTGCACCTGATCCAACAAAGAAACAATAACCACAAGTGGATCTCCCATCATTGGGATCACCTCCTAAATCTGAATCAGTATAACCCTTTAAAGAAAAATCACAATTTGTATCATAAAAAAGACCAAGATTAAGAGTACCTTTAACATATCTTAAAATTCTTTTTGCAACTTTAAAATGAGTTTGTTGTGGTTTAGACATAAATCTAGAAACCAATCCAACACTATAAGAAATATCAGGTCTAGTAAGAGTTAGATAATTTAAACTTCCTACTAATTGCCTATATAAAGTAGGATCAACAAAAGGAGTTTCCATATCAACCATTAATTTAGTTCCTAATTCACAAGGAGTAGAAACACACTTTGCATCATTCATTTTAAATCTATCTAAGAGATCTTGAGCATATTTATGTTGAGAAATAAAAATACCTTTAGGTGTTTGCCAAATTTGCATACCCAAAAAATAATGTAATAGGCCTAAATCAGTCATTTGAAATTGTTGATTGAGTTGAGACTTAACATCACTAATCAAATTGTTAGAACTAGAAGTGATAATTAAATCATCAACATATAAAATAATAATCACAATATCATCTTCACTATGCTTAATATATAAATTGGGATCATTTTTACTTCTAATGAAACCTTGAGATAAAAAGAAAGCATTGATCTTTGAATACCATTCTCTAGGAGATTGCTTTAAACCATAAATTGATTTCTTCAATTTGCAAACAAGATGTTCATTTCCTTCCTTAATGAAACCCAAAGGTTGAGACATATAAATTTCTTCATGTAAATCACCATTTAAAAATGCACTTTTAACATCCATTTGATGAATAGGCCAATGCATATGAGAAGCTAAAGCAAGAACTAATTTAATGGTTGGCATCTTAGCTACTGGAGCAAATGTTTCATTATAATCTAATCCTTCAACTTGAGAGAAGCCCCTAGCAACTAATCTAGCTTTAAACTTGCTAACTTCATTATTTGCATTAACCTTAGTTTTATACAACCATTTGCATGAAACAAGATTCTTACCTTGAGGTAATGGAACTAAATCCCAAGTATTATTAGCAATTAAAGTATCATATTCTTCTTGCATAGCCTTTTGCCAATGAGGTTGATCTTTAGC
The DNA here is from genome assembly GCA_007258455.2 of Sequoia sempervirens. Classification (NCBI taxonomy): domain Eukaryota; kingdom Viridiplantae; phylum Streptophyta; class Pinopsida; order Cupressales; family Cupressaceae; genus Sequoia; species Sequoia sempervirens. The sequence goes on along the minus strand of VDFB02381519.1, from coordinate 60,789 downwards.
TTGTTCATAAGTTTGAGGATCATTTGAATTCATAATGTTAGACATCAAAGCATGATTACAATAATTTGCATTTCTTCTTTTAGGTGGATTTTTAGCTAAATAGTCCTCACTTTCTTGCAACAAATTTTTAAACCATTTTGGCTTTCTTTTAGATGTAGGAGTATCATCACTTGAAGAAGAATCATGAGGAGAAATTTCAACATTTTCATCATCACTATCACTATGAGTAAGAGATGCATTAGGAGGGTTAAGAGGAGTTTCAACTTGAGGAGTATCCTCCACAAGAATAACTTTATTTTGAGAAGAATCAATATTATGCACTTTAGAACAATCATGAACACCATTTTCAGCAATGCATACATCTCTAGCAACTTTAATTTTGTTAGTAAGAGGATTATAAACTCTATAAGCTTTAGAATGTTCATCATAACCAACAAAAATATGATAAGAAGATTTAGCATCTAATTTTTGCCTCTTTTGTTTAGGTTTGTGAACATAAGCAATTGAACCAAAAATCCTTAAATGCTTAAGATTGGGCTTCCTACCAGACCAAGCTTCTTCAGGAGTTATATCCTTTAAAGCTTTAGTAGGAGTCCTATTAATAATGTAAGTAGCACAAAACATAGCTTCTGCCCAAAATTTATAAGACATATTTTTAGCATGTAACATACATCTAGCCATTTCAACAATAGTTCTATGCTTCCTTTCCGCTACACCATTTTGTTGAGGTGTATAGGGAATAGTTAGCTCATGCTTAATACCAAATGATTTCAAATAACTATTAAAAGCATTATTCACATATTCTTTACCATTATCAGTTCTAAGAATTTTAAGTTTAAAACCAGATTGCCTTTCAACAAATTTATGAAATTCAGAAAATATATCAAGAACTTGATCCTTACTATGAAGAAAATAGATCCAAGTTCTTCTAGAAAAATCATCAACAAAAGTAAGTGCATACCTTGATCCTTGGATGGAGTTATTCTCCATGGGTCCCAAAAGGTCACTATGAACTAGGTGCAACTTATGAGTTGCCCTCCATGATTGACCATGTGGAAAGGGCTCCCTATGCATCTTACCACTCATGCATCCTGTGCATACAATTTTAGATGGAACAATACTAGGCAATCCATCTACCATATTAAGCTTTTGCATTAAAGCAATATTGTTAGCATTTATATGACCAAGTCTTTCATGCCAAACATTAAAATCAATGGTAGATATTAAAGAGCATCTAGATTGAGAAAACTCATAAAATTTGAACAAATTATCATTGTCTAATTTAGCATTAGCAATGACCTTGTTTTGTTTTGGATCAATAACATAGCACATATCTTTGTAAAATTCTATTTTATAATCTTGACAAAGCTTAGCAACTGAAAGTAAGTTAGTCTTTAATTCAGGAACATATAAAACATCATGCAATTTACCATTAGGAACATTCACATCTCCAATTGCTTCTACTTTACAAGTATGATTATTAGCAAGTTGAAGAGGAACATTTGATATATCAGGTTGCATAGACTCAAAAACTTCTTTATGTGAAGTAACATGTTGAGATGCACCTGAATCAATAACCCATTCAAGAGGTTGAGAAACATTAGAACTACAAGTAAAAGCACGTCTAGATTGATTTGCATTATTTTGAAACTTATTATTATTAGGTTTATTTTGATGTTGATTATTTTGCTTCATAGGCTTTTTCTCATTTTGCTTCTTAAAACAAGTATTTTGCCAATGACCATCCTTATTACAATAAGTGCAATGTGGTTTCTTAGAAGAGTTAAACTTTCTAGGATCATTGCCATTATTATAATGAGGTTTGGAATTATAATGTTGTTGTTTAGAATGAGGTTTAAAATTTTGCTTATGATTAGATAAGAAAGCATGTTCATTAGACTTAAGAGTACCAAATTGAATTAACTTAGCCTCTTCTTGTCTTAATAAATCACGAAAAATATCATAAGTTAATTGAGTAGCTAAAGAAGGAATAGCTAATTGAGCATGAATATTAGTAATGAATTGTTGAAATTGTCTAGGAAGACACTTTTTAAGAATAAGATGAATTAATCTAAGATTATCTAATTTAACTCCTAAACCATCCAAATGACTATTTAAAGCATCGAATTTCAATAAAAAATCATCCATAGATTTAAAATCAGAATACCTCAAATCTTCAAGTTGATCTTGAATTTGAATTTTTCTTGATTCATTTGTACTATCATAAATTGTTTTGAGTTTGTCCCATGCTTCATAGGCAGTTGTACATGTCCCAATGTGAACATAAAGTTCGGGTGACATGGAGATACCTATGAGGCCAAGGGCTTCCTCATTTTTGAGATTCCATTTTTCAATTTCATCTTTGGATGCAGATGAACCTGGTTTAGATTTAGGATCTGTGGCAACATCCAAAAGATGTTTAAACCGAAAAATGAAAGAAATATGAGTCTTCCAAGAATGGTAGTTAGAAGAATTTAACTTGATTTCAGGAATTAAAGTTGACATAATTACAAAAAAATAAATTAAAAATTAAAAATTACAACTTGACGAGAAAAAATAAATAAATTTGTAAATAGATGCTTAAAAAAAATAAAAAATTACCCCTTCTAATTGAATTAAATCACCTAAACTTTAAAAAGAAAAAAAGAATAATAATCCTAAAGCCTCTTTACTATAAGACTTGAATAAACTATAGAAACAAATAAATTAATTGATTAAAATATTAAAAAAAAATTGAAATAACTATAAAGAAAATGGTGATATAAAATAATGATAATTTAATTAAAGTATTCTATATTAAAAGAAAAAAATAAATGAAATTAAGTTCTTAATAATAAAACTTTATTAATAAAGTTTTGATTAAACTTTGAAAACACTTTAAATAAATAAACTTTAAATAAAAGTTTAAAAAAGTGTCACATGAATTTAAAACTTAAAAGAAACGATTTTCTTAAAAAAGATACTATATGATTTACAAAAAACGGGGGAAAAAGGTAGGCTTTAAAAAAAGCTAGATACGAGTTTAAATGGGGATTTGGGCGGGCAAATCAAAATAGAGTTTAGGTTTTTTTTTTTTAAGAAAAGAAGCCACCCTAAGACGCCGAAGCAAGATTATTAAATGTGGTGGATTCTTAAGGAAAGGCACATGCAGGGGAAAGATAAAAATATTTTATGCAAACAGAGGTGGATGGAGGCCGTAGGCTGGGTGATGAGAAGACGAAACACAGGGATATAAGAGCTACAGAGCTCAAGGTTGCCAACATACGAAGAGACTAGCAACGCAATGACGACGATTCCGGAGAAGGGTACGAGATATGGACTACGGGAGGAGCAACTATTGGGCCAGGAGGACTGAAAGAAGCAGCTTATAGGCAGAAACCCTATGAGGGTTTAAAAAACATTTATTGTTATATACTATTCATTATTTTGTAATGTAGTTTTTTTTAAAAATATTTTTTTATTTTGAAATTTAAAACAGTTTGTTTTATGTTATATTGAATATAATGTTTATTATGAAACCCTCTTTTTAAAAAAACAGGGTATAAATTTTTGTATTTTTAAAAAAATATAAAATCTAAAATAAAAGATTTTGATAATTTTTTTGTATTATTAAAAAATATGAAACCCTTATAAAAGTAGAAATTTATTTTTCAAAAAATATGATATAATGTTTGTAAAAAAAAGAGTTTATTTAAAAATTTTGCTTTAAAATTGAGTATAAATTTTTCCTAAACTAGGGCTTTAGCCCTAAAAAAAATTGCAGAATAGAGTTATTTTTTTCTTTAGATTTCAAACAATATTGTAAACAAAAGTTATATAAAATAACCTGCACAAGAGGGTTAGGAAATTTCGAATAATAGGCTATACCCTTATTGGGTTGTTTTGTTTCTTAAAAAAAAATGCACTAAATGTAAACAAATTATTTGAAGTGTGAAACTAGAAAATTGAAATTCCTGCACAAACACAATAGGTTAGAAGACAAAAAAAAACAACCAAGATTAGACACTTTGCTCTTCTTCTCCTCTTTGAGAGTGTCTCCAATGGTGTGCTGAAAAATTTGGTAAACCTTCAACAATGTAGCTTACAAAATATTAGTAATACCAAGCTCTGATACCATGAAAGGAAATAGAAAAGAGCAATGGAAAGTACTAATAAAGAGAAAATATTTGAAGGAAAGAGATTACCAAATAGATTGAAGTAGCCAAACCAAGCACCACCAAAGCAAGAGAGACACAAGAATTTGTTAAGGGGAAAAAACAAGAAAAAACCCAAATATTATGAATGGAGGCAAAATGCCTAAAGAATAATACAAAGAGAGCTTCAGCCTTGGCTTGCTTGCATGAGTCTTGAAGAATGAGAGGAGAGGCACCTCAATAAGTAGAGGTGAGAAGAAGGAGTTAGAATGTAACTCCCAACTCAATGAATGCCACCATTCATCTATGTGTGTGCAAAGTGTCACCTCTTAAGGAGGTGGTTACAAATATTCCTTAATAAAGGAATTAAAAATAAGTCATCCTCACACATGTGTGAGATGACAAAAAGACAAAAGACTTGTAGGGATTCCTTTGGAATATTCCTACAAGTTAATAAAAAATTACAATTAAAGAATAACCTTTACCAAGTAAAGATTAATCTTCTAACACATATCATGAATTCTCACACATATACCAGATTATTGGGATCATTAGATAAATTTAATATTTTAGCATTTTCACTTCACATTACAACTCAGAACCTGGTATTTAGCTTTACCCACTTACTTTCCCAAAGCTTAGTTATATTGTAACTCCATCATACCAAACTCCTTCATACGAGATGACTTCATATCGAACTGGAGCCTTCTATTCAAACTTGCATTACCTTTTTCCTTTTACATGTTTATAGTACTCGGTGTTCGGTGCCTAAAACACTTACATTATGAAGTACTTTTATTATCAAAGATTTTTCTCTTTCACTTTTGGTGATCTTCCAATTTTCTAGCTCCTTCCATAAGAGTTATATTTTTCACTTGGGTCCCCAAGTCTTTTTAGTCTTGGGGTGTGTTGTGAGACCACACAACAACTTGCAACCAATAAAACCAAATTTAAACCAAACTTGAAATTAATTCACTAGTTAAAAATTAAAACTTATACATATTTTAAAACAATAAATTCTACCTTTACCTAGATTCTGGCATAAAGAAGTAAAATTCGGCTAGAAACATCCGTGTGTGCTCTAATTAATTCCATTTTTTAGAACTTAGTAAAAATAATCAATTCATTAACATTGAACTACATAATATAGTAATCCTCCAAATCCAACCAGGGATAGAGCCTTGTTGTCAATCAAGCGTCCATAGCCCCAACAAGGTTATCTCCGTAATTCCCCCAAACATAGCTCTACTTCCGGTCAGATGTCTATAGCCCTGGTAGAGTTATTTGGATAGCCTAAAGAGTTTATATCTTTCTTTTTGTTATATAGTAATGCTAGCTCATTTTCACTTTTGATATTTAAATGATAGCTCATTTATCAACTTGCAAGCAATGAATCACCGCTATTAGGTTGGGAATTAAAGTGGTAGCGAAGGTTTTTTTAATTTTTCAATCAATATAAATCCCTTCCTCAATTCACTACTTCCCAAAAACTCACTTAAAGATTCCTTGTAGGTGTGTGTTTCCAATAAAATTTCACTAATTTATGCCAAATCTTAGCTAACTATGGCCCGCTATATGATTAAAAAATATTCATAAATTAAAATTTAGCAATAGACAACTTAATCACCAAATTAAAATCTAAATTTAGAAACATCAATTACCACCCTTCCGATTAAATTTTATGGCAACTATTGAAATTTCTACTAGCTATTCCCACTTGATGGCACTGCACTTCATTAATGGATTGGAAATGTCATGATTACCTTGAAACATGATCACATTATTCTTCATTAAATTTGCATGCCTTATTTTGCATGTATTGTCTCCTCAACTTACTCAGGTGATGACGTGTACTACCTTGTTAGCTCTTTTTTTTTTGCATTTCATACACATAAGCACCTCCATAATTAATACAACTATTTTTTTTAAAAATGAAATGAACACTATTATTTCAAAATCTTCAACTTGCTTGATTCACAATCTTTGTACTGCTCAAATTTGAAGTAATTTCCACTAGATAGGGGAGAGGACCCAATAGTGGAGCGTGTTCCAATAGTTGTGAATGTTTTTGTTAATATAATGCCTAATAGTTGTTTATATAATGCCAATAGTTGTGAATTTACTACCCATAATTAAATAAAATGTATTCTTTTGATCTAAAAAGTAACCAATCATGTGATGCCACATCAACATGATGTGAATGCACAACTATTGGTCTCACTTTTTTTTTGGGCCTTTTTAGACACCTTGACAAAAATCATGCTGATGTGGCATCATATTTGATGATGTGGCCTTGAAACGAAAGTTATAAGTAGGGGACTTGCCAAGTAAGCTGCTGTAAAAAATTGGGAGTGATTTGAAATTTCCACGTAGGATAATTAGAACCACGAAGTTAGGGTGCACCACTACTGGGTCCTCTCCCCTATGTGTAAAGAATTAATTTGATTTAACCTTTAACTTTGAAAATAATTATCCAACTGCCACCTCACTTATAGTTTCCAAAAAAAAAGAAATTACTTAAGGTAACTATATACCGCAACTTTCTTACAACTCTCTATAAATTCTGCTTTCTTCTCAAATTCTTCACTTTTTCTTCTCTTTTTTTGTTTTGTTTCTGTAATTCTATTTTGTGTCTTTGCATTTGCTTCTTAGCCATGGATACTCAATTTTCTTAGGTTTCTCTCACCAATAGAATTTTTTCATTGGGAGCACCAAATTACAAGGGTTGAAAAGGTTTTCTTCATTAGGACTTCTAGTCTTACTATGCCAAATTTATGCTTACTCCTTGGGGAAAGATATGTTGAGTCCAGCTGCTACTTTCATTTATACTTTGACATAGATTGTCACTTTGTAGCATCACTACTAGACATTAGGTTACCTGTTGAAGACATTCGCACTACTATCAGCTTGATAGTGAAAACTAAATTCTTGGAGAATCTAGATACCATTTTATTTGTTGCACATCCAACCATAGGGATTCCCTCCATGGATGATATTCCTTGGTTCCTAGAACACGGGGAAGTGGTTCTGCTTTGATATTTTCTTATTGATCTCCATATCCAAGACTTTGAAGCTCATCGGGAACTCGCCTACATAGGGTATTTAGCCCTAATGGAAGAGGTGTCCCACATTGACTGAATGGCTACTATCATCTACAACTTTTCTCTCTTTTTCACTCTTTTTTGATTTTTTGAATGAGGATTTCTAATATCTCATGTATATACGTGATATATATATATATATATATATATATATATATATATATATATATATATATATATATATATATATATATATATATATATATATCTTTTAGCACATTTTAAAGCATTTTTTACTATGTATGGCTTTATTATCGCATTTTCACAATTTAATTTTACAAATACTTGAATTAACTCTCATGCGTAAGATAGGCTTATGAATAATTTTCTAATATAGATGCCAAACAAAACAAAAGAACAAAAACGAAGAAAAAGAAAAAAAAAACCAACCCTAAGTACCCTAACTCTAACATAATAAAAGACTAACTTTAATAAAGAAATTTACTTCAATTTCCACGGTTATTTCTTCTACAGTTTTGGTACGAATTACAACAGGTTTATCTTTAAATTCACTTATCAAAATTTTTAGTATTCTACTATAACAGTGAATTATGTTAAATTCTCTATGTTTAAACGTCATAAATTAAAAAGTGTACTTACCCAAAATTTGGCTCATATTCATGAAAATGAACTAATTAGAGCTCGATTGCACACATTTTGTTTGATGCGGCCATACTCTACCTTTTTCTAGCTAAGGTCCATTTCCATCAATGTGTTTATTTCTTTGCTTCCTCCTCCTTTGAAAATATTCATATCTTTGGCCCTATCTTCACTTTACATTTGGTTAGACCAAGATATATCACTATTTATATTGCTATCAAAGAGAAAAAAAAGTAAAAATTTGATATTTTGTATCTTGTATAAAATCAGGAAAATGTCTTTTTATAGCTTATGGATTTTCAACTTGGAGCACAATACATGCATTTCCCGCTCGATTTTCCCACTTCTTCTTGTTACCCATGTTTTCCACGTGTACAGGAAATGATGATCCATTAATGTTGTTTCCTCATTTGTGATAAAATATCTTTGAATCTCAACATTCTGACCTATTTCCCTACAAAATGTTAGAATTTTCTTTATAATAATCACAATTTTCCAACTGCTTTGGTGTATCTGTTAATTTTTTATTATTTCCAACTTCACTAGGGAAAATTTTTTTTCTCACTAACAATTTGTTTCTTTTAGCATTTAAAACTTCCTCTATTAATGCAATTACTTCACTTATGGCCAAACTTACCCTATTTAAAAAAAGAATTCACACTCAAGTTCATTATGGTCAATTGTATAGTGAATCCTACACTCGATGACTCTTCCAAAAGTAAAAAAACTCAAAGGATGTAATTTTTTATTAAATATTTTCCAAAGTTTTTCAACTTCCATAATGAAAACCATCTTGCATTCAATCTCTCATTTACAAGCTTATTATCAGACTCAAAATTAGCATTTCAAAGTATAATTATCCAATTCTAGGGAATAAAACCTAAAATATCAAAGAGATGCCCTCCTTCTAGCACCAGTTCCTATTGATTATGATTTCACTCACAACAAACAGGGAAATGAAATTATTCATAGACAAGACTGCAAAGAGCCTATCCTTCTTGAAAGATATGGAACAAAGACAACCTAAAGGGTAATTATGCATTAACAGGGAAAATATTGGCTTTCATTCAATCCCAAGTCTATGATAACTAGGTCATGGTTAATCTCAAAGGGACTATGGTTGTTTCTTGAATATTTTAGGTGTAAATTCCAAATTGAAACAATGAGTTCAAGCATCATCAAACCAAAATATTTTCCATAACATTTCATGAACATCACAAATTGTTTGCTATCACTTAGGTAGATCTAGCATTAAGCATTCAACAATTTTATGGAAAATAGAATATTTTCGATAAAATTTCTTCCATTCATTTAAATTTTGAAACATTTTCAAATATTTAAACATCTATTATAAAAAAGTATAAAAAAATACTGAAAATTAAAAGTTTCTCCTAGTTATTCTCCATGGATGCCCCAAATAATTAATTAAAATAGAGAAAACTACTTTAGGCTTCACCAGATTACTTCATAGCTACATATAAAATAGTGCAAGCTTTTGAAGAGAGGGGTTTCATTTTTGGACACTAAGTACCTATTCTGTATGCACCCTTCAATAGTGTAGCATACAGTATTGTTCGATCGAACTAACAAAACCATTTACAAAAGATATTGAGATAGGTAGCTATCTAACAAGCTCTAATATTAATTAGTGTCTATATGCATACAAATTTTTATGTTAGAATGGTTTAAAAAATAGGAAAAAATAACAAAACTTAAAATTTTATGCTCCTTTGACATCCACAAAAATTTGGAACTTAAAAATAAAATAAAGGAATCCTCTGGGCTTTTATAGAATACAAGGCTCATATAGGATAAGACAACTACATGAGAGGAAATCTGAGGGACCAATCTTGTCAAGGCACGCGGAATGTAGTGACCAATAGGAGAATTGTAATCAAATTCAATAGAAGATAACTCCAATTACACATTGAAGCTCTTCAGGTGTTGATCTTGAATCTTCGCTAGGATCATACTTTGAATCATGATAATGTGTAGGGACTTCCCATATATTCAGAATGAACAAATAGAATTTTCACCCCCACACATTGCTTGGCTCCAATTCTATCACTCTCAAGAATGGGCTCTCTTGAAAATTGGCATTTGTTTTTGTGTGCAACATGTTTTCTAACCCTAAATGAAGCAAAACAAACAAAATGAAAAAGGAAGAACAACACAAAGCATCATGTCAATATTAGCCTAGTTAAACTTGAGCCAAAAAAAAGATGAAAATAATGATTTTGCCTTGCCCAAGTTGATCAAAATGTTGGCCTTGTTGATTCATTTTATTTGTGTGCTCCTACATTGATTTTGGCAACATAACAACTTGTTGTAGCTTGATTTTGATGCAAAGATGGTAGGTTTTGGTTATGGATGCAAGATGAAAGTGTATGATGGAGAGGATGAATGCTTGATAATGGTTAGGGTTGGATGAATGCTTGGGAGTGTGTGAGAGAATCATGCACGAAAGAGAGGGTCTAAATGGAAAAGTGTGAGCCATTTAACCTAGGAAGATCAAATGGATGGTGGAGATTGAAAGAGGGAAAAAGATCAAGGGTTAAGATGAAGAGTTGACTAATTCATTTTTTAATGTGCATGTGGATGATAAAAGGAGTATAATATTCCTTATAAACCTTGGATTAATAAAATAGAATTTTAAATTCCATTGGGAAGGACATGGGGATTGTAAATGGAATTAAAAATTCCATGAGGGGACCTTGGGAAGAAAAAAAAACGAATTAAAAATTCCTTGGCGGATGAGAGAGGAATTAAAAATTCCTAAGGAGATGGGAGAGGAATTAAAAATTTCTCAAAAATACCTTGGTAAGAAAAAAATGGAATTAAATTTCCTTGGGGGATGGGGAGAGTTGACTAAAGGGATTGATTAGACTACCTAATCATGATTAGAGGATAGTTAGGTGGCTAATGAAGATTAGGAGCCAACTTGCAAAATTTGGAGGATGTGACATATCCTAATCATGGATTAAACATACCCACACCCCTAATGATGGGATTAGGAGGTGGATTAGAATTAATAAAAAGTGATGGAGGATGTGACATGTGAGGAATTAAATAAATGTATTATTTATTTAATTCTCTGAGGAAAATGGGGATAAAGGGTAAGGTATTTAATTATTTAACTAGATACCTTAGGGATTTAGAGGAATTTAGAGGTATTAATTAAATAATAGTAATATTACTTAATTAATGAAAATAGGAGGATATTTAGATGAAAATGGATAAATTTGGACAAATGTAAGTGTCCAAATTTAGGTGTCTACGTTTTCCCCCTCTTTGAGATGGTGTTACAAACTAGCATCATTTTAAACAAGATTAAAAGATAGCACCAGGAAGAAGATGATTAGATTGGGAAAGATGCCCCAGTCATCAAAGGAGTGACTAGGAAGAAGGATGATGGGAGTGAAGATGAAGATTAAGGATTGAAGACGCCCATTTGAGAGGAAATGAAGGTTCAAGAGAACACGGTTGTGCTCTTGAAATGGATGAGATGATGAAAGGGTATCTAAGGAAGATGATGCAAAGTGATGGATAAGAGAGGATGATAAGTGATAGGAGATTGGGAAGCATAAATGGATTTAAGGGAAAAGGTGATGTTGCCCCAGTCAAGCTACAAGCCAAAATGGGTTGATGATGGATGGAGTGTTGTCGATGAGGGAATGATATATACCAAACCAACATGAAGATAGGGAAGCATGCTTCTGAAAACAACACCAAAATATAGGGAAGGATACATTCTGATGATGATGACATTGATGATGATTGAATCAAGGCTTGTAGCAAGGCTAGGAACAAGACCAAGGATGTGAGTAGATGATTTTTTTTAGATTGAATGGATTAAGATTGGGTTGAGATGTGAGATGGATGAAAATATTGAAAAGGATGGAGGAAAAGATGCTTAGAATAACCAATCGATATTATTCTAAGAATATTGAAGAGATGATGATATGATGAGGGTGCTTAGAATAACCAATCTATATTATTCTAAGAAAATTGAAGAGATGATGATATGGTGAGGATTCATGAAATGATGCTTAGACTAACCAATCTATATTATTCTAAGATTGAAGATATGATGAAATGATGAGAATGAAGAAAGTGAAGGGAGGAAAATGGATAGGATAGAGAGATGAGGGAAGTGATGAAGGATGAATGGATAATAACCAAATCAAGCAGGTTAATTATTATGCATTGTGTTGCCATGTAAGGATCACTTTAGAAGTTTGATATAGCATGAGATACTATGCACCAGGGTATGAGGAACCAAGGTGACTCCATATCACATGCATGGGATTGACACAACAAACAAAAGGTTAGTCCAACATTCCAAAGTCACAAGGTCTTTCGTAGGGCCAATGTTGGAAAACTACAAACACAAAGGATGCCTCATTGTAACACAATACCATAAGGACCTTGGTGGGTACTACGTGGGAAAACCAAGAACCAAAACTAAGAATAAGATCAAGATATGCCCCTATGTTTGCTACTCAAATCACACCATGATATGATGGATCAAGGTGACCATGACAAGGTGTGATAGGGAGATCAAATGATAAACAAAAATCCAAAAGCATCAAAAGGTCACAATCAATTTCAGACATCCTTTGCCATAGGATCAAGAGGATGGAGGGGATTGATGCAGTCTATTAGGAAGGATACATCCTGTTAAGACCAAAGATGGAGACTAAACTAAGTGAGCGAAATGACACAGGATATTCAAAATTGATTGGATCTAATGATAATGGTGGATCTCATTTGTTAAGAGGTAGCTAGATAGGGACATACTTGGTGACACGACACAACGAAAAGACACAAGACAAAAAACAAACACACCCTAAATACCTAGGGGCTCAAGGGATGATCAAAAATTACCCTTGCTTATATGAGAGTGCAAAGCCCTTGTAGTTTGATAAAAGACTGACGACTAACCATGGATAAAACTAGAAAGAGGACAAAGGAGACCATGATGGATGATAAGGACTGGATGGACTAAAGCCCCAAGGGTTGATCAAATGATCGACCTTGCCTATGTGAAAGCATAGGGGAAATGTAGTTCAACAAAAGACCGTGGATAAAAGTGGAAAGAGGACAATGGAGATAGGGATGGAGGAAAAAGACTGGACAAACAAAAGCCTTGGAGGTAGATCAAATGATCAACCTTTCCTACATGAAAGTGTAGGGGAAACATAGTTCAACCAAAGGCCAATGACCAACCATGGATAAAGGATGATGAGATGACCATGATAAATGGAGAAAGAGATGGAATGGTTATGATGAGACAAGATAGACCTAGTGGATAAGATAAGATGATGGTGATTGTATGAATCTCAAGGATGGGATAGTTATCATAATCATCAAAAGATGAAGTGGGAGTATGATATGATGGAGAGATGAGTGATGAGAGTGAGAGGATATTGGAAACATGTGTGAAAATGGTGGTATTGATGATAGTGAGATAGATGGCATTGGATTGCATGGGGGAAAGCCTATAGCTAGATACCAATGACAAAGGATTATGAGATGGAAGGAAAAATAGGGATAAAGGAATGGATAAACAAGGATAAGGAAATGGAAAGATGCTAGGATGGATGGATAGAGGGATAAGGATAAGGAGATGACAAGCATTTTTGGATGGGTAAAGAGATAAGGATGAAGATATGGACAGGATTGTTTGGATGGATGGATGGGAAGATAAGGATGTGGAGATGAAAAACATTTTTGGATGGGTAAGGACATAAGGATGGGGAGATGGAAGGGATGATAGGATGGATGGATAATGGGATAAAAATGGGGAGATTGAAGGGATTTTTTTGGATGGATATGAAGATAAGGATGGGGAGATGGAAGGGATGTTGCAATGGATGGATAGAGGGATAAGGATTTGGATGACGAAAAGGTTACTTGATGAATAGATGCAAAGGTAAGGATTTGAAAGATGGAAGGGATTTATTTTTTTTGATGGATGGATGGGAAGTTAAGGATTGGGAGATGGAGGGGATGACATCATGGATGAATGATGTCTCCAAGAAATATTTCACAAAGGAAGTAGACTCCCCCACTCTAGATATGAGAGGGATGGAAGACAAGTGGATGGGAAGATAAATGAGATAAATGGAGGAGGATAGGATGGGATGAATAAGGAAGGGAGACTAATGGTAACATGATGGGTGGACAAAGAAAGTAGATGGATGCAGATAAGGAATAAGATAGTGTATGGATGAGGGGAATGTGTTCCAAGAGGTGTCCAAAGCATGTATAGATAGGCTCCCTTTTCTTTATCAAGATCACAAGAAGGATGGAGGGATTGGAGATATATGAGATATGATGGGTAGGAAATGGAAGGTAGGTGGGATGGAGGATATGGCTAAAGGGGATGCATAGCAGAAATCTCCCTCCAAGTGGGAGTAAACACGATGAGAGATTTGCACATGATGCCTATTTGCCAGTTTTCCATCATGGTACTTATCCAAGGCATTTGTTTGCCAAGTTTTCACCATTGGACGGATATTTTTTTAATTTTTTTTGACTTTTTTGGATTTCTTGGATTTTTTGGATA
>VDFB02381519.1:31697-46284 GCA_007258455.2 Sequoia sempervirens | reverse complement strand
CATCATCACGGATGTTTAGATTAAGGCCTCCTCATGCGCGTCGCCAGCTTCACGACTATACGGCCTTTTATGCGCCCTTCAGCAGTGTTGTGGACATTCATAGGCTTTCGATGCCCTTCTTCACCACGCTGGAAACACGTTCCCCTGAAACCACCTCTTCCAGATCCTTGTCCATATCTCTCTCATCCTCTACCTCTTTGATCACCACTATTTTGATCATGAGGTCGATAGAAGTTGTCATTTCATTGGCTTCGGCTAGTACCCACATCTTCACTTTTCCTTTCATCATCATTTCGGCTTCCTGAAGGTCTTCCATTACCCCTTCTGCTTTGACCTCCTCGTCCTTTTTGCTTGCCATCAAATCTTTTGTTTAGCTTCTCTTCCACTTTCAGAGCAAACTGATATGCATCCTCAATGGTTGTCATTTTGACTAGGCTTAACTCCTCCTGAATGCTCGGTCGTAACCCATTAAGATATCGGGCTACCTTCTCCTTATTGGCCTCTGTGTGACAAGTTCTGATGATAATCTTGTGAAAATATTCAGTATATTCTTTCATAGATCTGCTTCCTTGCTTCAACCCTTGCAATTTCTTCAACGGATCTAACTCGTAGTCCACTGGTATGAACTGCTTCTTTAGTTTCTCTACCATGCAATCCCATCTGGTGATCTTGAATTTTCCTCTTCGATTTCTTTCCAACTAGACCTCTTTCCACCAAATACTGGCATGGCCCTTTAGCTTCATTTTTGCAAACTTAACCCAATCTGGGTCCTCTATTTTCTCATACTCAAAATATTCTTCTAGCTCGTTGATCCAATCGATCAACTCTTCTGGATTCAGACTTCTGGAATAATTGGGGACTTCTGCTCTAGGTCTTTTCCCGATCTTCGAAATGGCCCTTATTAGCCACATTTTTTCTTGATCATTTGCTTCTTCTTCCTCTTCTACATCTAAACCTTCTTCCTCTCCTTCATCCTCACTTTCCTCCCTCAAGTTTAACCCTCTTCTCAACTACTCTTGTAACACATCAACCTGTCTCTGGAGGGCTGCCAGTGCATCTCTCCCACCAGCATCTCTGCCACCTCGACCACCTCTGGCACCACCATGCCTACCAGTCATCACTCTTGGAGGCATCTTTCTTGACCTTGACCCACAACCACGGTCTTGGTGTGAACTTCCTCACGATCGGTGATCTGTCCACACGCTCAAGAAAATCTTGCTCTGATACCACTTGATGAGGGCACAACCCGAGACACAGAAAATAACCCACAAACAAGAGAATAATTTTATTATTCAGAAAGTGGAACTTCTTACATGTAGAGGATCTCAAATTCCCAAGTTTTACAACACATGTAAGTTACAGAAAGCTACATAATCACCCTTTCCCAATATGCGAGCTTGTCCCCGAAAAAGTTACCCAAAAATTAGAAAGCTGCCCATAAATAGAGCTCCTCTTTAGTTTGGAGCCAAAAAAACATTCAAATTTTGAGTTTAGGTGGTTTGGTGCTGAAAATTACAACTTGAAGTTCAAATTTTAAAAGAACATTTACAATTGTATATTCTAGAAAGTGCGCCAACTTCCCAGGGCCATAACTTTTGATCCGGGACTCCGATTCGTGAGCCGTTTGAACCGTTGGAAAGGTCTCGAAGTCAAGAGCACACTCAAAATTTGCTACGCTGATTTTAGAAAGTTTCAGGGACATTACAGAAGCTCTAAGTGCCTCAAATCCAACTCAGAAGATTTTTAGGTGCAAATATGGGAAACTAAAACTGTAATATCTTTCAACCTAGGAATAGAAATTAAAAACCATAAATTGGGAATTTCATTATGACAAAAAGGGTATCCAAAAATGTAAAAAACATCTAAAAAATGATAAAATTGAAATTTAACTATTTTTGGGTGGTGCAAGATTGCCCTTACACCACTGGATGCTCCTGCATCAGACACCCAGGGTAAATTGAGAAGTGACCCTGTTACGTCTCAAATGGTTGAGGAAAACCCAACTAGTCAACCACTACCTTAGATAGCCAAGATGAATCTTCCATAAGCCTTCCTCTCCATTTCACCAGATATTCTTCATACTGCCTTTTTCTGGTACTCCTTCCCATATGACTATCCAAGATTTCCTCAATCTCATCCTTTTTTGAAGTAGATGTTGGAATCCCACACTGTTCCATCGTTGGTACTTCCTCTGTGCCACCTTCATGATACTCTGTCAAATTAGAAATGTTGAACACAGGGGAAATGTTGAATCCATCTGGCAATTCTACCTCATATGCATTCCCTGAATCATGCTTCTTTAAAATTTTACAGGGACTAAACTTCTTCATCTTCAATTTGGTATATGTTCCCACTAGAAACCTTTCTTTCCTCAAGTGGACCATCACTTCATCACCAATCTAAAACTCCTTATACCTCCGCTTATGATCTGCCTTAGCCTTGTACTGCATATTCATCTTGTTAATATGTTCTCTTACCTTCTCATGTATATCCTTGATGTGTTCTACAAAATCTTCAGCTTCAGCACTTATTTTCTTCTCTTCGTCCATCTTCCTCAATTATGGAGCTATTCTGGGACTACCTCCATACACAATCTGGAATAGTGATCTACCACTGCTTCTGTTGACAAAATTGTTGTAAGAGAATTCTGCCTGGGGTAAGATCAAGTCCCATCCCTTGGGTTTATCTCCTACCAAACATCTCAGTAGGTTACCCAGACTCCTGTTAACAACCTTTGTCTGTCCATCTGTTTGTGGATGGTGTGCAGAACTGAACTTCAACTCTGTCTTCAGCTTCTTCCACAAGGTCCTCAAAAAGTACCCCACAAATTTAGTGTCACGATCTGAAACAATACTCTTTGGTAGATCATGTAGCCTCACCACCTCTTTGAAGAACAAGTCAGCAATGTGGACTGCATCATGGGTCTTCTGACATGGAATGAGATGTGCCATCTTCGAAAACCTATCAACCACCACAAAGACTAAATCATTCCATCATTTTGTCCTTGGAAAACCAAGAACAAAGTCCATACTTATATCCTCCCATGGCCTCTCTGGTATAGGTAAGGGCTGATATAAGCCTGTATTCTGGCTCACTCCTTTAGCCATCTGACATACCCTACAGCTTTGTATAAAATTCTTCACATCTTGTGTCAACTGAGGCCAATAATAATGTTCACTGATAATGGCAATGGTCTTATCCTGACCAAAATGTCCCGCCATTCCTCCACTATGCTTCTCCTTTATCAGGTTCTCCCTCATGGAACTCCTTGGGATACAG
Organism: Sequoia sempervirens; assembly: GCA_007258455.2. Classification (NCBI taxonomy): domain Eukaryota; kingdom Viridiplantae; phylum Streptophyta; class Pinopsida; order Cupressales; family Cupressaceae; genus Sequoia; species Sequoia sempervirens. Next base: position 43,005 of record VDFB02381519.1, on the reverse strand, counting down.
AATTGACTTCCCTTAAATAACATGTCATCCTGGATTGGATCCGATACACAGCAATCACATCCTATGTAGGTTCCTTGCAAGCCTTTAAGCCTACGCAAAATCGGGGATCTTACGCATATAGTGTCTTGAATTTCATTGAACCCAACTTCACTTCTCTGCATCTTTGTCATCAATGTATGCCTCCTACTTGAGAATAAGCAGCCCTGTTGACTTCCCCACTCCTATGTTTCGAAACAAAGGTATAACTCTACAAAGAAACTCTACCCATTTCATATGCCTACGATTTAATTTTTAGGCTATTTAGATTCACGCAAGGCGTGGTCGATTATATAGAACAAATTCCTTTGGCAATAATGTCTCCATTTCTTTAATGCTTGAACTATTGCATAAAATTCCTGATCATATATAGAATACTTTCTCTTGGCATCATTTAACTTTTCACTGAAATAGGCAATGGGCTTACCTTATTGGCTCAACACTGCTCCAATAGCACAACCAATGGCATCACAATCCACCTGAAACACCTTGTTGAAATCTGGGAGAGCTAGAGCAGGTTGCTCTGTCCCCTTCTGCTTCAACAGTTCAAAAAATTTTGCTGCTCCGGTCTCCACTTGAATTCTTTTCTATCCCCTCATTGTTTCAGTCAGGGGTCCACAAATATTACTGAAGTTTCTAATGAACTTTCTATAAAATCTAGCCAAACCATGGAAAGATCTCACCTCGGTAGCAGTTCTTGGGGTAGGCCATTCCAGAATAGCCTTCACCTTCTCTGGGTCCATCTTGAGACCTTCTCTGAGACAACAAACCCCAAGTACACTAACTCCCTCTTCACAAACTGCACTTCTTCAGATTAATCAATAGTTTCTTCTCTTCTTAACTTCTCAAAGACTCTCAATATGCATCAGATGCTCATCCAGCGTCTTACTAAAAATCAAATATCATCTAAATACACAATAACAAAATTTCCCAGAAATTCTTTTAGTACCTCGTTCATAGCCGCATGAATGTGCTCGTGTATTGGTTAGCCCAAAAGGCATGACTAACCACTCGTACAGGCCCTCTTTGGTCTTAAGGTAGTCTTCCATTCGTCTCCCTCTCAAATCCGGATTTGGTATATCCACTATTTAGATCAATCTTTGTGAAATCTAAGCTCCACTCAAAGCGGTCCATCAGGTCATCCATCCTTGGCAGGGAAATCTGTACTTGATTGTTATCTTGTTTATGGCTCAAGAATCTGTACACATCCTCCACTCCCCATCCTTCTTTGGTGCTAGTACTATAGGTGCACATGGACTCAAACTCTCCCATATCAAACCCTTTCTCAACAACTCTTGAACTTGTCTGTTCAACTCCTCATTTTCTGTTGGAGTCATTCTATGAGCTGCCTTATTTGGCAAACTGGCTCCAGGAATCAAGTCAATCTGATGACTGATCTTCCTTATTGGTGGTAAACCCTCAAGGTACATTATAAGAAACAATATCCTAAAACTCATCTAACATCCCAGAAACTTCTTCTGGAACCTTCTCACTATCCTCCTTACTCCTCTAGGAATCAATGCATAACACACACGCTCATGCTTCATACCTTCTAAAATTTTTCTTCAATCTACATAATAAATTCTAGCACTCTGCATACCTTTTCTGGTCTCCTTTAGGGGTTTCAACTTGTGATGAACCCCATCCTTTTTCAAGGAATAAGTGTTTGCATGGCCATCATGTATAGCTCACCTATCGAACTGCCACGACCTCCCCAACAACATGTGAAATGCATCCATGGTAATGATATCACAGAGTACCTCATCATGGTAGCTCCCGATCTTGAACTTTACTAGGCACTGCTCATTGACCAAAAATTTGTGGTCTTTCTGCAACCAGGCAATCTGATATGGGTGCGGGTGCCTTTCCCTCTTTAGCTTCAACTTTGTGACCATCTCCTCTGACACCAGATTATCAGTGCTCCCACCATCAATAATGACATCACAACATTTTCCTTCACACTTGCACATTGTGTGAAATAGATTCTTCCTCTGTTCTGGTTCCTTTTCTTCAGTCACTAGGGCTCTCCTAATCACTAGAGTTTCTCCCCTTTCAGCATCATCTGAATGTTCAAATTGGGCCTCCTCATCTGCATGCGCAACCCTTCCATGACCTTCTGGCCTTTTGTCTACCCTTCCTTGGTGTTTTGGACATTCATAGGCTCAATGCCCTTCTTCACCACACTGGAAACACGTTCCCCTGAAACCACCTCTTTCAGATCTTTGTTCATATCTCCCTCGTCCTCTACCTCTTTGATCACCACTATTTTGATTACGAGGTCGGTAGAAGTTGTCATTTCATTGGCTTCGGCTGGTACCCACATCTTCACTTTTCCTTTCATCATCATTTCGGCTTCCTGAAGGTCTTCCATTGCCCCTTCCACTTTGACCTCCTCGTCCTTTTTACTTGCCATCAAATCTTTTGTTCAGCTTCTCTTCCACTTTTAGAGAAAACTAATACGCATCCTCAATGGTGGTAATTCTAACTAGGCTTAACTCCTCCTAAATGCTCGGTCGTAACCCATTAAGATATCGGGCTACCTTCTCCTTATTGGCCTCTGTGTGACCCGTTTTGATGATAATCTTGTGAAAATCTTCAGTATATTCTTTCATAGATCTGCTTCCTTACTTCAACCCTTGCAATTTATTCAACACATCTAACTCGTAGTCCACTGGTATGACCTGCTTCTTCAGTTTCTCTAAATGCGATCCCATCTGGTGATCTTGACTTTTCCTCTTCAATTTCTTTCCAACTAGACCTCTTTCCACCAAATACTGGCATGGCCCTTTAGCTTCATTTTTGCAAACTTAACCCGATCTGGGTCCTCTATTTCCTCATACTCAAAATATTCTTCTAGCTTGTTGATCCAATCGATCAAATCTTCTGGATTCAGACTTCCAGAATAACTGGGGACTTCTGCTCTGAGTCTTTTCCCGATCTTTGAAATGGCCCTTATTAGCCGCATTTGGTCTTGATCAATTGCTTCTTCTTCCTCTTCTACATTTGAACCTTCTTCCTCTCCTTCATCCTCTTCCTCCCTCAATTTTAACCCTCTTCTCAACTGCTCTTGTAACGCATCAACCTGTCTTTGGAGGGCTGCCAATGCATCTCTCCCACTAGCATCTCTACCACCTCGACCACCTTTGGCACCACCATGCCTACCAAGCATCACTCTTGGAGGAATCTTTCTTGACCTCGACCCACAACCATGGTCCTAGTGCGAGCTACCTCACGATTAGCGATCTGTCCACACGCTCAAGAAAATATCGCTCTGATACCACTTGATGAGGGCACAACCTGAGACACATAAAATAACCCACAAACAAGAGAATAATTTTATTATTCAGAAAATGGAACTTCTTACATGCAGAGGATCTCAAATCCCCATGTTTTACAACACATGCAAGTTACAGAAAGCTACTGAATCACCCTTTCCCAATATGTGAGCTTGTCCCCTAAAAAGTTACCCAAAAATTAGAAACCCACCCATAAATAGAGCTCCTCTTTACTTTGGAGCCAAAATAACATTCAAATTTTGAGTTTAGGCGGTTTGGTGCCAAAAATTACAACTTGAAGTTTAAATTTCAAAAGAACATTTACAATTGTATCTTCTAGAAAGTGCGCCAACTTCCCGGGGCCATAACTTTTGATCCGGGACTCCGATTCGCGAACCGTTTGAACCTTTGGAAAGGTCTCAAAGTCAAGAACGTGCTTGAAATTAATTACCCCAATTTTGGCAAGTTTTGGGGCCATTCCAAAAGCTCTAAGTGCCTCAAATCCAACTTGAAATATTTTTAGGTGCAAATCTGGGAAACTAAAACTGTAATATCTTTCAACCCATGAATATAAATTAAAAACCATAAATTGAGGAATTTCATTATGACGAAAAGGGTATCCAAAAATGTAAAAACATCTAAAAATGATAAACTTGAAATTTAACTATTTTTGGGTGATGCAAGATTGCCCTTACACCACTGGATGCTCCTACAACATCAATAGTAGAATTGTTTTTTCTATTTTATGACAAAGATATCTCTTGCTTATTACAAGATGTCATACTTCCACTAGACTCTTTAGATTTCAAGATTTTGTGTTCTCCTTAAAAGGAGGGTGTAAAATATAACAAAATCCAATAGTTAGTGTTTTGCATGATGACATGGATGTTAATTGAAGACCTCTTTGTTTATTTCATTTCTTTTAAAGGACAAAAACCAATACCATTAGTGCCTATCAGTTTAGGATGCACTAATGTTAAAGTTGGCTTAGAAGAATCTTTTGTAAGAGTGTTGATATTGAGTGAATACTTTTTCTTTCTTTAGAGGGATAATAACCAAGAACATTAGTTGTTTCTTATGTGTTAGGCTCTATAGGGACATATATACTTATTATATAGCACCACATCATTTTAGACTATACCCAAGTTTTTTCATAAGTTCATAACCTCTTCCATGCTTTTCCATTTCTTTAGGATTTGGTGTTTGTTCATAATCAACTTCATCATAGTTTGTTGTATAATTTGCTTGATCCTCTAAAGTGGTTGAATTCGATTCTTTTGAGTTTTTTGTTGGCATTACTTATTTTTATTTTCCCTTTTTAGATCTTGTATTCTCTTGTGAATGTAGGTGTGAAATATAAGGAACCCCAATCGTCTTTCAATAGATTAGTGACTTCATCAATGTTATTCTTGTGTTCTTCCATCATGACTTCATTTCCAGGTTTAGGATCAGCCTTAAGTGTGTAAAATTTGTTGTCATAGACATACTTCATTTTATGATTAAGGGTATAATGCACCCCATTCATCTCATGAATCCATGATCTACCTAAAAGAAAATTATATGAAAGATCATGAGGAATAACATGGACCAGAGTTTGCAAGGTAACCTTTCCAACTTTAATATGTTAGACAAAGTTGTTTCCTTCCTATGTTAAACCCATGAATAGATAAAGAATTAGGTTGAATTTTTCTTTTTTCTACTTCAATCTTATCAAGAAGGTTTATGCTACAAATTTTTAGTGTTGAGCCACTATCAACAAGACTTATCTTTATTGTAATTCAATTAACTTGAGCTATTATCATGAATGTTTCATTTTGTTTCTATACTTCTAATGAAGGTAACTCATCTTAACAGACAGTAATGTCCAAGTTGATTGGACTTATAGCTTAAATTTAGGCTACCACATCACTTTTTTGCACATTAGGAGGTGTAGGAACTTTTTGTAAAGCATTTTGAAGCATGTTATGATAACTAGGTGAGGCTTGAATAAGGTCCCATAAAGGTATCTTAGTAGGAGTATTTTTTATTTGTTCAACAAGATCATACTCCTTTCCACTTTGTAAAGGCAAATGAGGAGCACTAGCAAGATAGGGTTAGGCAATGCGAGGGATGTTTGAGTTTTTTTTCTTGGTTGTGAATTGTTTCTAGTGTTATATGTATGAGCAATAGTATTATAAATTAGTTGATATGAAACATTATCATTATCAAGTTTCCTTTTTGGTGGTTCTAAGATATGCACAAGTTTTTTTCTAAACTTATGGTTGTTATGAGGGTGAATAAATAATAAGTTGAGTATTATGTGGTCCACTAATTAAAGAATTTCTAAGGGGCTTAGATTTAGAGGGCTCAAGGGAGTTCTAATTTTCATAATTTTTCAACACACTTATCCTTATTTTCATGATTTCTTAGTGAAGGAGAGTCTAATGTCACTTCATCATCTTCATCTAAGGAAGCCACGTCACTATTGTTTGAAATACATGTGTTAATGTTCTCATTTTCTTCAAACATGATATCTTCCATAGTAGGAGAGGTTTTACGAGAACTACAAACTAGATGTTCATGAAATTTAATGGTTGGTTCTTCTAAAATAACTTTGTCACAAGTAGGGGACTCATCAATGGTTGTATTTTCTTGCTTATAAATAATTGTATTCTCTTGTTCAATAATGTTTTCCCTAGGGGAACAAAAAAATAGGACTCTCATAACTCTCATTGGCTTGATCTTCTAACACCAAAATATCTTCTTCACAACTAAGAGAGATATTAGGAAAAGGCCAAATTTTATTATCATGATTATCCACCATTGTATTCTCTTTCACTAAAGCATCCTTATAAGTGTGAGGGATGAAATTTTTCTTAGCATGCTTAATTAGAAAGATATGATACTAACATTGTGTGACCAAAAATGAAAATTACTTCTAACCATCTTATGTAATGTTGCAAGAATGTAAAAAATGTGTATCCAAAGATGAAAAGTACTTTTATCTAATTTATGCAAATCTTCAAAAACACAATCAATATGTATCCAAAAATAAAAAGCACTTTTATCAAACTTATGCAAAGCTTCATCAATGTAAAAATTGTGTATACAAAAGTGAAAAGTACTCATCCATATTATGCAAAGTTTTTGAAATGTAAACATTTTAAAATCTATAGATTTTTTCTATTGAAATGATTTTGGAATGATTCAAAAATGACCACTAAATAGATGATTTTGACCTAGATGCATAAAACAAAAGTTCCTAAAATTTTCCACATTGATACTATAGGTTACCAACAAGCCTAGGAAGTACACAAAATCACCAAAAATATCAGAAAAGTTGGGTTTTGTAGGCCTCGAAGGACTCATTCTCCTAGTGGTGAATGGGTCTTGGTATGCTTTTGCAGGAAACTCTAAATATGATATTGAAGTTTATGAACTATGAAAACTTATTGTATGGGTATCCTTAATAGGGATTCATTCACCCTATGGTGAATGGGTCCTAGTATAGGGTTTTTCAAGATTGAAAAGTATAATTTCTCAGTGATCACATGTGTTTTCTATTTCAGGTTTGTAACAATCAATTTTGTAATAGATTTTCCATATTTTAAGCTTGTAAATGCAACGTTGAATAAGGTTGAATGATGAATAATGTAACTAAATTTAATGTGTAATTTGAATCTAAATGATGGAATGATGATGTCTAGTAGTGCTTTTAAATTTTGGAATTTTTTCTCTAGTTCCTTGCCTTGTCAGTTTTGATTGCATCTTTGCCTTAGGGTTGGGTTTAGGGTTTTTGTTGAAAGGCCCTCATTTCAAATTTCATAGTCTTTTTCCTTAGGAGTTGTATTCCTTCAATGACTTGTTTTACCTGGTTGCAGGTCATTTTAGTCACAACTTAAACCATCAAAAATATATTGTCACTAGCTCCTTGGTCTTGGTTTGTCTATTATCAAACTTTTTACCATCGTTTTAATATTTCCTAAGTCCAATGAAATATTTCCCATTAAAATGACTTAAGTCTTAAGTCTTTAATCCTATGGGTTTTGGTCCCATTGACCTAGTCTTTTTTTTTTATTCAAGTGGTAAATGCTTTTGAACGGAGCTATGAACTGGATACAACCATTCAACAATACCACCCCAACGGGGTTTGAACCTTGGTGGCAAGAATAACAATGCCACCTATAAACCATCACACCATGCCAATGCCAGCGGTCCCATTGACCTAGTTGGTCCCCTTATTTAAGACTAATTTTTTTGCATGTGCATATTTTCCAACGATTGGATGTAAGGATTAGATCCTAGCCATTCCTCGCTACCCTACATGAAAAAAAAAAAATTTCTAAAAAGCAACAGGGTTAGCAGGCTGAGGACATGTGTACTATCATAGGTGTGGGGCCTGATATCTACTTACATTTTTGGCACCATAAAGTTTGAACCAACAGTTGAGATGCATTGTTGAGATTTAATCTCAACTATTCCTCACTACCTCGCATGAATAAAATAATATTTTTTTTAAAAAGGTGGGGTTAGTAGGTAATGAACATGTCGATTCTCCTGTCATTTGGAAAACATGCTGGAACCCAAAGATTGGATGAGTTAGCACTCCAAATGGAAAAATATTATTGCCACAGAATAGGTGGGTGAAGGTGATAGAAATTAAAACTTTGTTGACTCAATCTGATTCGTCCAACAAGCCATCTCACAAAACAATCAATGACTGGTATTTAAAATTGAAGATGTGGAACCTTATGGGAGCCATTTTTATTCATGAAAGAAAGTAGTAATGGTAGAAATGACATGTAGAGCTACCTAAATACAATCCCAAGGCAAATAAAATATTGCTTTCTTGCATAATTGAAGATTCCAAATAAGTTTTAAAGCATCTAGTAGATCGAAGTGAGCATTCTAGTGTTCAAGGTGATCAGAATTAGGTTTTTCTATAGGAATAAAAGTAGTTAGTGAGAACATACACTATTCTCTATGTTTTCTTTAAAATTTCCTTGGATTAGGGTAGATATTCGATATATCTTTTTGTCAAATTAATTCTCCATACTGTTGAATTGTTTTATAGTTGTTTGGGCTTATTCTAGGGTTTAGAGTTCTATTGAACCTGTTGAAATTTTACTATTGAACCATGCCCTAGGTTTCAAAAAAAATGCTAGGTCCTTAGCCTCTCTAGTGCTGAAACACTAGATTAATTAGAACCTACTTATTACCAATAGCTCCCAAGGCTCAAGTTTTCAGTTTTGAAACCACATCAATACCTATTTCCCAAAATATCATTAACTAATTGAAACCCTCAACTAGCAAAAAGGTCAAGGTAACAACTCTATTTCAAGGCCCTAAAATAAAAGAAGGGTTAATCGACAAACAATTCTACATCAAGGATGTTGATGTGTCATACATAAGGTTGCAAATATTCCAAATTTGGTTTGGAAACAAAATTTGTGGGGTTCCCATTTACAACACCTAGATATTGCATATGGGAAAGTTAATTGTGCCAAATGTATCCATGGATGTGGATTTATTGAAGAATATAGCTATGAGGTATGATCCTATTTGAAGAATGGGTAGGGAATATGATGGTGTTGAAATGGTAAAGATAACCAAAGATGAGATTGCAAAAATCTTGAAGTTACATGTATGGAGTCAGGATGTGATTCCCATTGACCTTAGAGCTTTCAAAGAAAAATATGAGAATACAAGGGCTATGTTCAGGTTGACAATGCTATCCATGCATGATGAAAGTACACATGTTGGGAAATAAAGGAAACAAGTAACAATTGGTGAGGCTAAAAAGGAACCATTTCCCATGAAGTATTTTGCAAATTATTTCAAGAAAATAGTTTTCTCCTTGTACCAAATTCATGGTTTTGACCCACCATCCACCATGTCAATACAATACATGTATATGGAAACAAACCTTCAACACCTTGCCTATAATGTAGTGTATGACTATGCTGCTTATCTAGAAGAGAACATTCATCAGGGTCTATTTGCACTTAAGGCAGGAAAGGATTGGGTAAGATTCTGGTGGTACTCTCTCGTAATGCATATGTTCCTATATAAAGGAGAGAAGAATTTTTGTGAAGACATGACACTAAAGAAAGTAAAGGATGATATTGAATAGCCACTCTAGTGTTCGACTCATATTTTGGATAAGAATGATATGATGTTTGATTATGCTATTTTCCACAATTTATTTTCCTACAAATTGAGAAGATTTTTGATCTTCGATCGACCAAAGATTCCAAAGGAGATACATTATTTTTTGAGGCCCTTGGAAAGGAGGCCTAATTTGAAATAAATCATAATTAGGGGGACAAAATTTGGTACCCCAATACAACAAAATTTAGGGTCTATGGCACAAATGTGAACCCACATGCATTACCAAGATATGTGCCATTAAGGATTGGATTCTTTGAAGTTATTAGGCAATCATGGGCAACACAAATGATGCATTTAACTAAGCAATAGAAGGAAGGCTCATTCTTTCCTAAGTGGACCATGTTTTCACATTTTTTAATGGAAAAGGGAGGATGGAAAGACCTAGGGAAGTTTCTTACACCATACAAACTAAAAAATGTGCACCCAAAGAACCATGATCTGAAGGGTTTCATTAATTTTTTGAAAGAAAAGACTAGAAGTGGATCCTTCATCCATAATTTTTACTATCCTAGAGATGTGATTAGGTATATTTTTTATTTTCAAATCTAGGATGAAAGGAAGGAAATGTATCTTTCCTTCAATAAAATGGTGGATAAAGTTACCAGGTAAAATCCCAACTATGACCCTCTTTCCCAATATTAAGGGTGAGTTGACTAGGGTCATGCATGTACTTGACAATTTTGAGAACATTGTTGGTGTATTGAGGGAAGAGCACACAATAACTAATAAGGGGAAGGAAATGGCTACTGAGGAAGAACCAACAAGGAAAGAGGAGGAAAGACACTCTTACCAACCATTCCACAAGGTTAGAGTGTACTCTAGGAAGAACGAAGTGATAGAAAAGCAATAGACACTTCCAACCCCTACTACAACAGAGGGGTCAAAAATATCTTCTCCTATGAGGTTAGCACCATCTCCTCCTAAACAAGCTCCCCCTACCATAATTGACCTTGATTCACATCTTAGAGGTCCATCTCCATCTGAGCAACCACCACCTAAGCGGTAGAGGATTGAGGTAGTAGGGGTAGTTGATTACCCTGAGACAGATGAAGATGACATCCTTGTTACTAAAGAAGAGATGCAATAAGCAATGCATTCTCCCCTGAGGGAGGTTGCATCAAGCATAAGAGAGATTAGCCTCATACTAGGAAAGGAAGATGTTAATGGCCTAAAAAATGCTAATGACTTAAGGCATGAGGCTTGAAATAAATTTTTGAAGGATGATTCTTTTGTGGAAAATAAAACATTCAAATATTTTGTATGTAGAGCTAAAGCTCAGGAATATGTAGAAAATGTTGCAAAGGAGAGGAGCCTACATCTAGAACTTCCCAAGGAATTTATTCAATAAAATGTGAGGAAAATGATGAGGAAGGAATTCCAAAACATCACACCCAAGGAGGGCATAGCATTAGTGCATAAAAGTGATGTATTATTGTTTCCAAAGTGGGATATTACATATGTAGTTATTCTAGATACAATAAGGAGGCATGAAAAATCCTTATTCCAAATAGAGGAAGAAGCCAAATTGGCATTAAAAGGGTCAACCTTCAGTGAAGAATGGGATTCCTTGGCCCTTTGGTCATTATCTTTGGGGTATAATAAATGAAAAAATTTAGAGCCAACGAATTTTAATGGAAAATTAATTATTAAAAGAGTCTCTAACACTGTAGTATTATAAGTAATAGAGATGATTATTAATGTTGCTAAATTCACTAAGGCAATAGTGGAGAATGTCACTTTAGAAAGAGACTTATACAGAAGAAAATACAATGATATTATTGATGAGTATAACAAGAGTCAACAAAAGGTGGTTGTGTTGTAAATAGAGTTGACACTTTTCAAGCAAC
>VDFB02381519.1:0-31597 GCA_007258455.2 Sequoia sempervirens | reverse complement strand
GGGGAAAATTTATGGGTAAAGCTGAATATTAGGTACTAGGTAGCAATGCAAAGTGAAATTGTAAAATTTTATGGTTATCTAATGATTCTGATAGTCTGGTAGTCCAGTATATACAAGATAGTCATGCAAGCATATATGATATGCTAGAAAGTATGTTATTTATGAGAAATTAATGTTATAACATTTTGATAATGAGTTTATTTACATGAGATGTTTATAAATTTTTTCTTTAAAAGGAATTTAACGAGTGGAATTTGTGATTGCAGGAGATGCGCAGGTTCGGCATGGAGTGGTTAGGAAAATAAAATTTGTAGACATATCTAATGGTGCTACCAAAGTTCATCAATACAATGTGCTGAAAACTCACAAGTTGATAGGATTTTTGCAAAGATACATCAAATATCGTGAAACCAAAAAATCTTGATTCTAGGCATGCTTTGAAATAGTGTATCCATTTCAAGGATCAATCATTCCTAGAATGTTCAAATCAAGGAGGAACCTAAATGTAGGAATGAAAATTCCACTTGATCATTTTGAATGTATGGGAAGTTCCTATATTTTTTTTGAGTGGATTTGTTTGGTTCCAAGAAGGAACCTTAAAGATAAAATATTAAAACCTGAAGTGCTTCAATGTGTGATCAGAGTTGACCTCAATTACAATTATCTTATCAGTCACTACATTCCACATGCCTTGATGTGATTCATCCCTTGGATTTCCTCTCATTTGTCTATCTTATCTTATATGTGTCTTATTTCTATAAAAAGGATAGAGGATCTTTCTTTTTAAGTTCAAAATTTATGGATTTTGGAAGAGCCAAAACTTCTCTAGGTTTTGTTCTTTTTTCCTATTTTCTGAATCATTTCAGTCTAAAAACTTGTATGCACATAGATATTAATCAATATTGAAGCCAATTTGATAGCTACCTATCTCATGAATCTTTGTAGCTGGTTTTGTTAGTTCATCTGAATAAGACAATGTGATGTGCCATTTAAGGGTGCATGTAGAACCTACTTGGTATCCAAACTAAAACACCTCTCTTTAAAAACTCGTAGTGTTTTATATGTTGCTGTGAATTTGGTGAAGTATAAAGAAATTTTCTTTGATTTGGTTAATTGTTTAGGGCATGCATGTAGAATAACTAGGAGAAATTTTAATTTTTAGTATTTTTTATGTTTTATTTTAGAATTTGGATGTTAAATTTTGGAAAATTTTTAAAAAATAGATGAATGAATGGAAATTTATTGAAAATATTTCATTTCATATGAAATTGTTGAATGATTAAAGCTAAATGTACTTAAGTGATAGTAAATTTGTTGATTTTCATGAAATATTATTTCAAATCTTTCAATTTCATGATATTATTTTGTGATCTAACTGAAATCTAGTGGTTAATGCATACGATTTCAAAAAACCATATTCCCTTTGTGATTAATAGCAATATCACATCATACCCTAAAGTGAACCTAGTACTATCAAGACCTGCCTACCATAGACTTGGGATTGAACTAAGCCAACCTCTTTCCTATCATATGGATCCCCTAGGGTTGTCTTTGGTTATGTCTTTCAAGAAGGATAGGCTATTTGAAGTTTTTCTGTGAAGAATTTATTTTCCCTGTTGCTACAAGTGACATTACCATCAACACCACCCTAGTTCAAAGAAGGAAGGAATAGAAATTCTCTTGAGTTTCTTCTTCCTCCTCTTCCATTGTTCGACCAGTCACTTCCTCTCACCTTACTGTGGTGTCATTGGATTCTTCTCCTAGGCACTTGATAGAGAACCCGATGGTGCTCACTTGGTGAAAGCCTAAGCGTCAAACTTTTAAACTTCCTATTCTATCAATAGTGCCTAGGCCCACTTAGTATGGTAAGCAGAAGGGTCCTCACATGAGGTCTTCTATATCTTGGCTTGTGCGGCCTCCTACCATTTTGCCTCCCAAGGTAGTGAATGGAAAGAGGCACACACATCGAGGCATTAGAGCCTACTCCCCCTTCTATTGTTCCAACCTCCTCTCTATCTCTCCCTCCTAATTTTTCCCAAGAGTACCTCCCTTTTCTAGATATGGTCATGATGGACATTTTGATGGCTGAGCAAGAGTGTTATGTCCCCTCTTAGCCTCCAAATTCTAGCTCTTGGAGTCACACAAACCTCCTTAAGCATGAGTGCAAGCATTGATGAAAGGCTCTAGCTGTTGAGTAGGCTACTTTGCAGAGGAATGAGGGGGAGTCAGTAGTTTCTACTTTGGAACCTTTTGCTACATCTTCCTCTCCTATCCCCTCTACTTTAGTTCCATCAACCTCGATGTTGCTTCCAACTCTTTCTATGAGTGTAAATGACTCTCATTCAAAAAAAGGTGCAGGTGTTTAATTCTCCTTTGGTTGAGCCACCCCTTCTGATGTCCCTTTCAGACATCCCACCATTCTCAAAACTTGTGGACATGCCAAATACCTCAGTGGTTTCTTTTGTGCCTTTCTCCTCCTATGTTCCTTTTGTTTCATCCATGGGTTCTCACATCCTCTGATGAAGCAAAAGATGGAGGACATCCCCACTAGCAATGGGGGTCAGAAGAATGGTTCACCTTCTTTCAAGGATGGTTTTGCATTGGCTTGTTCCATCTTAGTGATGGAGGAAGCCCAAACATCCCCGGAGTTACTCACTACTCCTGAGTCTTTTGGTGAGCCTAGCAGTAAATATCAGGCACCGCATTCCTCGCCCGTTGAATTAATACATGGTATATTGGCATATGACTTCTAGTGTTGTCACTAATGGAAAACTAAGAAATTATTCCAGTCCAAAGATCAGGATTTGTTCACATTGGCAGGCAGAGTAAAGAACAAAGTATTACTGAAGAGAGAATGAAGAACAAGGTATCCAATTAGTATGTCAATCAATATTCTTCACCAGATTATCATTTTGAGTTGTGGATCTTGAAGAAGGTTTTTAAGTATCTATATTATCTTATTGGTAAGTTTTGTGATGTCACATTAATCAGTGTATAAGTTAGGAGATGCAGCGGGATAATTTTTTGTTTATTAGCTCATGGTGGCTGACTATATAAATGTTGTGTTGTGGATCATTAAGGTGGAATTTTTTGAAGTATATTTTTGTTTGAATATTTTGTTTTGGGTCCTAGCTATGTTGTGGCTGACTCTTGTGATGCGTACCAAAATTTATTCATGATTTGAGCTGACAGTTGGAAGATATTTTATTTTTTATTAAAGCCAACATGGAGTGATTGAAATCTTCATAGCGGACATATATATGAGATCAGTAAATTCATTTTGTAGTGGTGTGTGTGGTGTTCGATATGTGTAGATGTATGTAAATATCAGAAGAGTAGTTGAGTGTTTCTCATTTGTGTAGAAAGGGATTTTTTGTGAAGCGAATTAAGGCAAGGCAAAGCAAAGTGGAGAATTAGATAGAAGGTCTAAAATTTGATCTATGAGCCTCATTGAAATTGTAACTAGGAATTTGTAGATGCTATCTTCTCAATTCAATCTTTTGATTGTGATCCAAATCTTTTGTAAGGTAGTGGGTCTTCCTATTTTGAGCAATGAGCTCTAGGCAATTTCCCTAAATGCAAGTGCATTCCCATTTTGTTAAACACTATATTTTGAGTACTAAAATTGTGGATTGACCTCCACCGTGGTTTTTCCCCTAATAGGGTTTCCATGTTATGGTGTTGTGGCTTATTGTTCCATGTTCATGCATATTTCTTTTGATTGAATGGTTTAAGCACTTGAAAGGACAAATTAATAAAAGCTAAAATTGCACAACACTGATTCACCCCCCCTCTCAGTGTTGCTTGAGTCTAACAAATGGTATCAGAGCTAAGTTCCTTGAAGAATTTTAACAACTTGAGGTAGATCTTGGAATGTAATGGACTCTGGTAGTCTTCAACAATAGCTTGTGGTGGGTCTTGATGATCTTGATCATTCTAAGGTAGAAGTTCAGGAATTGAAATGAAATTTTAAGGATGGTGAGAAATTCATTCAAAAGTTGAAGGATCAGGTTATTAAATCCAAGGAAAGGAGAAAGGATTTATGTGATCAGATAAAGCAAAAACAAAGAAAAATTATTAAAGAGAGCAAAAGGATGGACGACAATCATTTGAATCAAACCTTGAAGGAAATAACTAAAGAATGTGAAAGCCTTGCTAGATACAATGCTATCCTGAAACATGAGATGGAATCTATGGTAATGAAGATGACTAAGGAGATTGAAGAAAGAAAGAAGAATGAAGAGAAACTTGGCCAGACCCTAAAAGAGAGAATTGATGAATGCAACAGAGTTAACAAAGAATTCATTTAGTTGGGGATAGAACAACAACAATCTAGAGACAATGAAGAAGAGCTTGAAAAATAGATTGTTATTCTTAGAGATGAACTAGCTACTACAAATGAATACAAGGAGAATTTTAGGAGTAGTTCTACTAAGCTTGATGAGCTAACTAAAAAAAATAAGGATGCAAATGACAAGTGAGGTCTTGGATATAAGGTAGAAAGCTCCAGATTTGAACATAAGAATTCCAGACAAAGAAATCAAATGAACAAAGGCAGAAGGTATCCGATAACACAACCCAATGCTCAAAATTTTAATGGTCACTTCTTTACTTGTAATAAAATTGGCCATATGGCTTCTCAGTGTAGAAGTAAAATAAGTTCAATTAGTCCATCATTTCCCGGTCATTTTTTTAGTTGTAATAAGTTTGGTCATAAGGCAATTAAATGTAGAAGTATGTTTGTCAGTGTAAGGAATGTTAAATGCTACACCTATCGAATATTTGGGAATATTGCTAATAAATGCAGATCAAGAGGAAATCGATGGAATGAATGGTCTAGACAAATAAATCTTGTGTGTTACAATTGCAATAGATCTGGTCACATTGCAAGATTATGCAAGAACAAAAACATGGATAAAAGAGGTCTGGTATACAAAGGAAACGGGCAAGTGACTATGGAAGAAATAAGAGATCAGATGAAGAAAAAATGGGTAAGGAAGAGTGAGTCTGATGAAGAAAATAAGCTTGCACTAGAATCTACTTATGCTAATTCCTCCATAAATTGATCCTAGACCATTGACCTAGGGGGAGTTTTTCAAGAAAATATTTTGTCCCCCTATCAATAGTTGGCATTAGAATGCAATAAATTGTTAGTAATTGTGCTAATATTTTTCAAGTCAAATACTGATCACTTGTACAAAAGTTTGAGAAGTAGAAGGTCTTCAAATGAATCTTTCTTTTATTTTCTAAGAAAATAGAGTATCTAGAACACCTAGGGAAAAAAGTTTAATGTGGTGAAAAGGTTAGGTGTGCGAGTTATACAAGGGTATTTGGAACCCCTGGTATTTATTACCCAGAGCCGAAATGTAGCTAGTTTGTAGAGCCCTATGCAACATAATCTTTTAGAAGAATAAAGTCAATTGGCAGTGAATTCATCAAGTACGAAGTTGCTTTGGGAATCTCCCTTGTATTCAAGCTCTGCAGGAAACTTGTTTGGTGCCAAAAGGAAACGAAGCTAAATTGAAGTAGTCGTTAATCTCAGACAGAATATGAGCATTGAGTAGAGATTTAGTGGGATGTGAGTAAAATATGTACCAATGAATTGAAAATGTATTTTAGCCGGAACACAAAAAGCTTGAGTTACCGGAGCACCTGGATTTGATAATATGGAAGTTGTTAGGTTCATACTAAACAAATTGAATGATGCCATTGATAGTCTTGATAACCCTATAGAATAAATAGTATTTGTGAACGAATTGACGTAATATTGGGGACATTGGACCAAAAAAGAAGTCAATTCAAAGTAGGTTACAGATTAACTTCAACCAGAGAATCGGGAGATCAAAGGGCTTTGAGACATCGACGCACCAAAGATCTCGATAGTCAAGCATTGCACATGGAATTTCATACAAAAACATTTTCAAAAATAATAGGAAGGAATAACTCCAAATAAGTGCGTAGTTTTTGCGACCTCTCGCTAAAATGATAATGGAGGATTACATCTAATCTCTATGGATTCTCAAAAGATCAATTGATGGAAAATGTGTAACTAATAAAAGAGGGAAGATTACCCTTCAGTTTGGTACCATATATATCTCTTGTGATGTATTTTATGAATTACCGCTATATATCATTAGAATGTTAGAAGTTGAAAGAGAACAAAACTCCTGGTTTCTTTGTAAATTGTAGATTTAAACAATCTCTAATATTACTTTGGTAAGTTGTAAGCAAGAGTATGCAAATTTCTTTAAAGAATTGCTAGGGAAGTTTGGAGCAATTAGCATTTACATTCTGGTAAGAGCACTTGAGGTTGGATCCTCCTTTGATGAGATGGAGAGGAAGAAGAAAAGAGCACAAGATATTGATGATTACACTCCTCCAACACACAAGACTCCAAAAATTGAAGGTAAAGGTAAAGAACAAGTGATTGTGGACATACCAGATGAGGAATTTGATGAGTACACTCCAAGGGAAGAACTAGAATTAGTTGAACTAGATCTAGTAATGGTAGAAGGAAGCGAAGAAGAATGTGTTTTATCCAAAGTAAAGATACTGCAGCTTGTTCAGGAGAAAGATGGGATGCAAAAAAATGCTAACATATGGTCCAATAGACCCTCATATGTGTAGGACCTAAGCAAGAACACACTAAGTACTTATTTTGTGCACAATAACATTAAATTGGAGAATTTTTAGAATGTGTTTCCTAAAGATATGATTGAATTCATTAAGGAAACCATGGTCTCTAAGTCCCAGGATAGGGAAGAGGGAGAGATAATTCTACATCTAAAGGTGAAATTCATGATATCTCTTACCAAACTAAAAAGGAAAATGAATGTGTTGAGGCAATGCATAAATACAAAAAACATCTACAACTATTATCTTCATTGGCCTCATGTAGTTGGGAGATATCAAGATAAGTTGGAGCAGATTGAAACTGAGTTAAACAAGATTGGTTAGGATTATAGCAAGTTTCAGGATCAGGATGGTACAGTCAAGAAAAGGATTCAAGAGTTGCATTTTGAGCATACAAAAGTTCAATTCACCAGAAACAACCTTTCAGACACCTTTTGGAAAGTGAAGGATTTAACCAAATGCAAACTGGAAAAATTAATTGAGGTTCTAAGGAAAGGAGAGAAATTAGAAGAGGCAATCACAATTCCAAAATATCTCATCCAAATTATCAACTAGACATCTGAGAACAAAAGCTTGATCTTAATCATTAGGATTTCAGGAGAATCTTGGAGGAAATTTCTTCCAAAAATGAAAGATAAGTACAAGATAATTTTCAGAGTTGAGTAGCTATTGTATTTCTTAAAAACTTTGATCCAATATTTTGGCAATGGGGGAGATCCAAAATATGTTTGTCATTGATGTCAAAGGGGGAGAGAGAGGATTGAAAAATTCCTTATCATTATAAGGGGGATTGTGTTTTGAAATTTTGAAGTCTAGCACCATAATCATATTGGTTCCAACACTTAGTCATTTTTCACTAAGTGTTGCCATCAATTCCAAAGGGGGAGATTGTTAGAATATGAATTCTAGCATTGTCATTTATGGAAACCTAAGTTATTATTCTAGTCCACACATCAATATTTGTTCACACTAGTAGGCAGAGTAAAGAATAAAGATTACTGGAAGAGAGAATGAAGAATAGGGTATCCAATTAGTATGTCAATTTTTATGCTTCACCATATTATTATTTTGAGTTATGGATCTCAGAGAAGGTTGTTAAGTATATATATTATCTTATTGTTAAGTTTTGTGATGTTGCATTAATTGGTGTATAAGTTAGAAGATCTAGAAGGATGACTTTATGTTTATTAGCTCACGGTGGCTGACTAAATAAATGTTAGGTGTTGCACATACTTAAGGTGGAATTGTTTGAAGTATATTTGTGTTTGAATATTTTTATTTTTCTCCTAGTTATGCTATGGTTGAATTTGTAAGGAAAATTAGATGTGGAAAAAAATTCTCCTAACGTTAATACCTCAGGGAAGAATGCAGATACACTTTAAAATTTACAATTACAGTCCAATTAAGATGCACTATGAAGCAGATAACAAAAATAGAGTATTTGAAAATCACAGAAGAACACCAGATATATGTGGGAAAACCCTTATGGGAGAAAAACCCACCACACCAAGAGAAATCACTTTGTATTATAGTAATGGAGATAACATACAAATGATAGACATATCTTTCTGGTGTCATTATACAACAACATTCACCATGAACATTCTTGTACAGGAATCTTCGAGTTATAGTCATTACAGAACATAATTAATTTACTAATATAATCACTCAACCATTCGTTGATCCAACCTACCTGATTACAATATGCAATCACAAAGTATATCCATGTCGAACTCTGTCTATAGAACTTCCTCAAAGAACTATCAAAATGAACCAACTACTAATGGTTCACATTCGACTACTCCTATTCATCCACGAGATGCCACATCAAACGGTCAATCAGTCAATAGAATCTGCACTGTGTTGGCATCTCAATGAGACACTAATAGTGTCTCGCTGATGCCACATAACCTTCATACCGATGTCACCAAGAGTAACTGATATCGCCAAGACATTCCATCGAGCTTCATGTGTCACACTGAATCACCAAGCAGTCACCCAGATATATCACTTTTTCTAAGAGATCATAGCAAGCCACCAAAGGTTTTACCGAAGTTAGGTCATATCGAGCTCCAAAGAATAGTCAGCAAGACTTACATCTTTCGCTGAGAGAACATACTGAACTCCAAGACTTACTCCGTAGGCATCAACATAAAGCACTATGAGCGAGACATATTACTTTTGCTAAGACATCACACTGAGCTCTAGGACTTACCCCAAAGTATTCTATCACCAAGAGTTATACCGAAGATCCCTTATCAGCGGCGAGGTGCTAGGACTTCTTCCCAAACCATTTGGGTTACCCCGATAGCCATCAGCTATCGTCAAGACATCCTTCAGTCGCTAAGATGTTTCTCCAAAAGCCTTTGTGTTACACCGATGAACAACATTTGAACCTCCGTCGGTGAGACCTTTGCACATTGATAAGACTTCTTACTGATAGACCATAAGCTACACTGAAGACCACAACAACTAACATACTGTCGGTGAAACTAACACTTTGCTGGGACTTCTCACCAAGCTGCTATAAGCTACCCCGAAGCTCATGGTCACCATGAGTCTCTTTGATACATGATTTAATGGCCTGTCAGCCAGAGGTCTCCTGAGCACTCAGAGGTTATACTGAACACTCCTTGTCACAATGATAGCTTCACAATGAAAGCATTCAGCAAGATAGAAACTAGGTCATAATGACCTGTTCAAAACAAAATGCTACCAATCTGCTCTTCGACCAGACATGATAGATGTCATATCGACTTTTCTCCAATGGAGGTTATAGCTTGTGTGGATTTGAGGCATAATTCCAACAATCTCCCACTTGACGAAGATCATATAGACACCTCCAGAGCACAACATAACTTACTGAAAATCATGGGCACTAAGGCCCATCGAACTGGTACACCACCTAAACTTGTCTGTGCTCACTGGCTTCATCAATGAGTCTGCAACATTCTCTAGATTATCAACCTTTTCCAAACTAACCTTTCCATCCTCCACCATATCTCGTACAAAGTGGTACTATACATCAATATGTTTCATCTTGGCATGGAAAGTAGGGTTCTTTGCCAGACAAATTACACTCTGACTATCACAAAAAATAGTTATTTCCCTTGCATCAAAACCAATGTTAGAACACAAAAGTTTCAACCAAACTGCTTCTTTACAAGCATGAGTAGCTGCCATGTATTCAGCCTCCATAGTGGACAAAGTGACTATAGCTTGCCACTAGCTCATCCAACTCACTGCACCACCATTCAACATGAAAATGTATCCACTGGTGGACCTCCTGCCGTCAATGTCCCCTACCCAATCAGAATCTACATAACCATGAATGCTAAGAGTCCTCTGTGATTCAACCAAATTCCCATGGTAACGCAAAGCAAAATCTAAAGTTCCCTTTAAATACCTCAACACTCTCTTCACAGCATCCCAATGCATTCTTCCTAGATTAGCCATAAATCAACTAAGAACTCCCACTTCTTGGGTAATTTCTGGCCTTGTGCAGACCATTGCATACATAATACAACCTACTACACTAGGATAGGGTATACTGGTCATGTCCTCCATCTCAGTAGGAGATTTTGGATAGTCGTCAACAGATAGCTTCGTTCCCTGCATGACTGGAACTACTAGCTATTTGCAATAATTCATACAAAATCTCTCAAGAAAAATTCTGATATACTTACTCTGATTGAGCCATAGTTTTCTATTCTTCCTGTCCCTGGTTATCTCCATCCCTAGAATATACCTTGCTACATCAAGATCTTTCATTTCAAACTTAGCAGACAACTAAGACTTAAGATCATAAATCATTAGCTTACTATTGCCTATGAACACCATATCATCAACATAGAGAGCAATAACAAGTACTTGATCACTTTTAGCTTTATAATATACGCAGTGATTAGATTTTGATCTTACAAATCCCAAAGACAACAAAAGTATCAAATTTCTAGTACCACATTCTAGGTGACTGCTTTAACCCATGCAGAGACTTCTTTAATTTAAATACTAGTTTTTTCTTACCTTTCTCAACAAAGTGCTCAGGCTGGGACATATAGATTTCTTCTTCATGATCACCATGAAGAAATGTTGTCTTCACATCCATCTGTTCTACCTCTAAGTTATATGCTGCTGCAAGTGACAAAAGAAATCTGATAGATGTCAGCTTTGCTACAGGAGAAAATATTTCCCCATAATCGATTCCCTCTACCTGGGAATAACCCTTTGCAACCAGTGTTGCCTTGTACTTTTCTACACTGCCATCCAGACCAATTTTCTTCTTAAACACTCATTTGCAGCCAACAGCCTTTCTGCCTTTAGGCAAGGGCACCAGACTCCAAGTTTCATTTTTTTCTAATCATTCCATCTCTTCATTCATGGCTTCCAACCAAGAGTCTAAATCAGATGTTTTAAATGCCTCTTTCACAGTCCTAGGCTCATCAGTGCTAGAAATTAAAGCATAGGCACAAGTAGAATCAATCAAAGAGAACCCATACCTATCTAGTTGTTTTCTTTCACGGGTTGACCTCCTCACTTGCTAAGGCTAAGGTTCTTCTTCTTCAAAAATTTCAGAACTGCTTGAGCTCTCCTCAGTTTTAGGTACATTTTTAATTTTTAATTCCTCTTTCTCTAGTGTAGGAGGAATTAATGCTACATCCTTATTGTTTTCTGAATTTTTCTCTGACTACAGATCCAAAGTGGAAGGTTTCAGCTCACAAAAGATTACACTTCTACTGTATACAACCTTCTCTGTATCAGGATTCCAAAGCTTTTATCCTTTCATAACAACACTATAGCCAATAAAAATACATTTGATAGCCTTGTTCTCCAATTTAGATCTTTTCACATCTGACACATGAGTATATGCCTCAGCCAAAAACACAAACATGTCTAAGAGAGGGCTTCTTACCAGACCATACTTCCAAAGGTGTTTTCTCAACAAGAGCAGAATTTGGAGAATGATTAATTAGATAGCATGCAGTAGATATAGCCTTAGCCCAAAATTTTTCCTCAAAGTCAACACTACTCAGCATACTTTGTGCTCTCTCCATCACTGTCCTATTAAACCTTTCTGCAACTCCATTCTACTGTGGAGTATAAGGTGTAGTCTTGTGTCTTTTGATTCCATGGTCTTTGCAATATCTTTCAAATTCATCAGAACAAAATTCACCACCATTATCAGTCCTTAAGCATTTTATTTTTCTACTAGTCTTATTTTCAACAAGATTTTTAAATTCTTTAAACTGATTGAATACTTCTAATTTACTCTTCAGAAAACATACAAATACTCTTCTTGAATAATCATCAATGAATGACACATAGTATCTTGACTTAGACAAAGAAGGAACATTCACTAGACCAAACACATCTGAATGAATATAATCTAACAAACTAGAAGATTTATGAGGACTGCAATAAAATGAAACATAGTGCTGCTTTCCATATATATAGTGTTCACAAAATTCAAATTCAAGATTACAATATTCGAGCCCATCAACTAGGTTTTTATTCTTCAAGGTTTTTAAACCTTTTTCTCCTATGTGGCCTAACCTATGATGCCAAAGCATAGTCTTCTTTGCAGGAAGTTTTAAATCCATAGAGTTTACATAATTAGGGATATTTCCCTCTTTACCTCCACGAGCAGCTTTCAGTGACTTTCCAGGGACATTATTACGTTGAACAATCTGTGCATCCAACTTGTACATGGTACCAATTCGAGCACCTCTAGCCAGCACCATTGAACCTCTAGTCATCTTGCAGCCATTTCTAGAGAAAGTAACTTATACTCCAATATCATTAAGCATACTGACAGACAATAGATTTTGAGCCAGATCTAGTATGTGCATAACATCATTGATTCCCTTTACTCTGCCATTAGGGAATTGTATTCTGACTCTTCCATGGCAAGCAATATCTAAAGTTGAATCACTCACCAAGTACACCTTTCCACCATTGTATTCTTCATACTTTGTGAACCATTCTCTGTGAGATGTCATGTGGAAAGATCCTCTAGAATCAATCAACCAGACATCATCTGATGCCTAAGTAGCCAAGGCTACAATGAAGGTGTCACCATCACTATGAGAAGAACCATTATCGAAAGATCCCTTCTTCTTCTTTTTCTCCTCTTTACAATCCTTTCGGACATGACCAGGTTGCCCACAGTTCGAGCACTTCACCTTGGATTTCTTGCTAGGAGAATTTGATCTCCCTTCTGATTTTGATTTTGATTTCTTGTTCGTCTTCTTGAGTTTCTCTTTTGATTTCAATTGAGCAATCAACATATTAAATGTGTTCAAATGATCAGCCACATACCCTCCTCCCTGCATTCTCAATGAGTACAACTTCTTCCTTAGGAACAATTTATTCACCAAGGATTTCCCCTAATAAATAGACGCTAGTCTCTTCCACAAGGAAGAGGCAGTCTTCTCATCACATTCAGAAGCACTGAGTCTGCCAAATAGAGCCTTATCAAGCCTTTAGATTTCCTATCTGCAAGGTCCCAATCTTCTTGCTTCATGCTTGTAGGTTTCACTCCAGCCACAACAATCCAAAGATCATGATCAACTAGAAGATCCTCCATCTTGAGTTTCCACAGCTCAAATTTATTGCCATTAAACTTCTCTATTTCAAACATTCCAGATGTAGTAGCCATCTCAACCTATAATCAAAAATAACAATTTTCTACAAGACTCCGACTGAATAGAACTGACTCAAAAAACCCAATGTACCCACAAGGATAACAAAACTGGCCAGGCTTTGATACCACTTGTAAGGAAAATCAGATGCGGAAAACAATTCTCCTAACATCAATACCTTAGGGAAGAATGCAGATACACTTTAAAATTTACAATTACAGTCTAATTAAGATGCACTATGAAGCATATAACAAAAATAGAGTATTTGACAATCACACAAGAACACCAGATATACGTGGGAGAACCCTTACAGGAGAAAAACCCACCACACCAAGAGAAATCACTTTGTATTACAGTAATGGAGATTACATACGAATGATAGACTTATCTTTCTAGTGTCATTATACAACAACATTCACCATGAACATTCTTGTACAAGAATCTTCAAGTTACAGTCATTACATAACATAATTAATTTACTGATACAATCACTCAACCATTCATCGATCCAACCCACCTAATTACAATCTGCAATCACAGAGTATATCCATGTCAAACTTTGTCTATAGAACTTCCTCACAGAACTGTCAAAATGAACCAACTGCTAATGGTTCACATTCAGCTCCTCCTATTCATCCACGAGATGCCACATCAGACGGTCAATCGGTCAATAGAATTCGCACTGTGTTGGCATCTTGGTGAGACACTAACAGTGTCTCGCTGATGCCACATAACCTTCATACCGATGTCGCCAAGAGTAACCGATATCACCAAGATGTTCCATTGAGCTTCATGTGTCACACTGAATCACCAAGCAGTCACCCAGACCTATCACTTTCACCAGGAGATCATAGCGAGCCACTAAAGGTTTTACCGAAGTCATAAGTCATATCAAGCTCTAAAGAATAATTGGCAAGACTTACATCTTTCACCAAGAGAACATATCGAACTCCAAGACTTACTCTGAAGGCATCAACATAAAGCACTGTTGGAGAGACATGTTACTTTCGCTAAGACATCACACTGATCTCTAGGACTTACCCCGAAGTATTCTGTCACCAAGAGTTATACCGAAAATCCCTTATTATCGGCGAGACTTACATTATTTGCTGGGACTTCTTCCCATACCATTTGGGTTACCCCAATAGCCATCAGCTATCAAGAAGACATCCTTTAGTTGC
The DNA here is from genome assembly GCA_007258455.2 of Sequoia sempervirens. Taxonomy (NCBI): domain Eukaryota; kingdom Viridiplantae; phylum Streptophyta; class Pinopsida; order Cupressales; family Cupressaceae; genus Sequoia; species Sequoia sempervirens. The sequence goes on along the minus strand of VDFB02381519.1, from coordinate 17,142 downwards.
TAAGACGTTTCTCCAAAAGCCTTTGTGTTACACCGATGAACAACATTTGAACCTCAGTCAATGAGACCTTTGCACATTGGCAAGACTTCTTACCGATATACCATAAGCTATGCCGAAGACCACAACAAGTAACATACTGTCAGCAAGACTCTAACACTTCGCTGGGACTTCTCACTGAGCTGCTATAAGCTACCCCAAATCCCGTGGTCACCATGAGTCTTCCTGATACATGATTGAATGGCCTGTCAGCTAGAGGTCTCCCGAGCACTAAGAGGTCATACCGAATACTCCTTGTCATAGCGATAACTTCACAGTGAAAGCATTCAGCAAGACAGAAACTAGGTCACAATGACCTATTCAAAATAGAATGCTACCAATCTGCTAGTCGGCCAAACATGATAGATGTCATACCAACTTTTCTCCAATGGAGGTTTCAACTTGTATTGATTTGAGGCATAATTCCAACAGAATCTTGTGAAGTTGTATCAAAAGTTATTCATGATTTGAGTTGACAGCTGGAAGATATTTTATGTTTTATTAAAGCTGACATGGAGTGATTGAAATCTTGGTCGAAAATATATATGAGATTGGTAAATTCATTTTGTAGTGGTGTGTGTGGTGTTTGATATGTGTAGATGTGTACGAATATCAGAAGAGTAGTTGAGTTTTTCTCATTTATGCATAAAGGGATTTTTTGTGAAGTGATTTAAGGCAAAGCAAAGCGAAGTGTAGAATTAGATAGAAGGTCCAAAATCTAATCTATGCGCCTCACCAGAACTGTAACTAGGAATTTGTAGATGTGATCTTCTTAGTTCAATCTTTTGATTATGATCCAAACATTTTGTAAGGTAGTGAGCCTTCCTATTTTGAGCAGTGAGCTCTATGCAATGTGCTTGAATGCAAGTGCATTCCCATTTTGTTAAACACTATATTTTGATTACTCAAATTGTGGGTCGACCTCCACGATGGTTTTTCCCCTAACAAGGTTTCCACGTAAAAATTCTTATGTTATGGTGTTGTGGATTATTGTTCCATGTTCAATCCTCTTTATTTTGATTGAATGGTTTAAGTACTTGAAAGGAAAAATTAATAAAATTTAAATTGCTCAACACTGATTCAACCCCCCTCTCAGTGTTGCTTGAATCCAACATGGTACTCTTGTGAAGTGCATATTTAATTTTGTAGATGAGGTCCCCACCCTATCAGTGATTTTCACAAATTCGTTGACTTTCAGCCCACAATAACTAAGTTGAATAGACCTTGAGGGGTCTTCTTCCTATGCTCTTATTGTGGGAGGTGTGGAGGGTTTCCCCCTTGATATTCTTCCCTTGAAAGCTTTCCCACTCTACCTTTATGATGATCTAGATTAGCATAACTATGACCAATTGGTTGATGAGGACTAGGGGCCCCTCTTCTTCAATTGTAGAGTAGATTTTGTGTGTGCTCATGGATGACCCTTGTCACCCTTGTATGTGCTTGGATAAAGGAGTGATTTTGTGTCATACAACTTCTATTTTTTGCATAATTCTTCTTCTATTATGTGTATTAATTTTCAACAATTGGGGATGATGTAAAGTGTTGGGGACATTTAGGCTTCCCTTCCTTGACCCAATTTTTTATTTTTATTTTTCTGTATGTGCATTCTTCATATGGTCTAATATAGTACGAGGTTGATGATAGTTCATCTATATACTATTATTAAACCTATATATATATATATTTATGAATAGCTTCGACCCCAAAATATTAGATCATCCTTGTGTCCCTTGTTCATGATGTTATTGTATCTTTTACATTGTTGTTCTCTAATCTTCCATGCTTGCTTTGTGATGTTGTGGTGCTTATGCGTTGTCCCTTGCATGTGTCATAAAATTACCATGGTTACATCTTATTAAATTATGTGTGCCATAACATCCCTCTTTTTCATTCTTGCATTTCCATCCTTAGGATTCCACGTGCCTCTGTGTTCAACACCCACCATCCTAAGGTGGGCCTATTATGCTATCATGTCACTTTGATTTTCAAAAAATACATTTAGTGGCCAATGAATCTTTTCTTGAAAATATTATCAAAACATTTTTCAAAAATCACATTCTCAATAAGGACCCCTAGCAGAATGTGTCTCCTTTGTCATGGGTTTGTAAAGAAAGAACTTGAAGAACTTTCATTTAAGGAAGGAGAAACTTTTTATGTGGGAGAATTTTCTTCCTTTCAAATTCCTTGATGAAGTGAACATCTTTTGAAAATATTTCTTGATATTGAATTGATTTACAAAAAATACTCTTACATACTCAAGTAGCGTGTCCCTTGAGAGGACCCATTTTATTTTGAAGGGTTCCCAAGGGACCCCTTTGAAAGCTCTTCCTTCAATTTTTGATTGTCTGTGTAACTATCTACTTTTCTTCCTACATGGATACCTTTTTTTTCTTACATGTTTTATCTGTAGATTAGCATGCTTCTTTGTAGGTGAACCTATGAAGCTACTTTCTAGCTCAACTCTACAGAGTCCCCTACATCAGGCTTCCTCAAGAGAGAGTACCTGGGGGTGCCTTCTTTGTAGGTTTGGGGATCTATAAAGTGCTTGCATCCTACAAGATTTTTCCATCGTTGGTCTATGGTCCTTTGATGTACTTTGTTCGACTCTATAGCTCCAAGGATCTATGGAGTCCTTTGTTCAAACCTCCTCAAGATAGAATACCTGTGGAGTTCTTTTCCTTCCCTACGCTTTTGATTTTTGTAGATTACAATTTTCTTCCTCAATAGTTCAGGTATACATCTCTAAAATTTTCAATCTACTTTACCAAACACTCATTGACACTTGTGCTCACTACAGTGGGGGAAAAATGTATAGGAGTTAATTTGCGCCCCTCTTGCGAATTCTCCTTTTGCATCCCTCCACTAGAGAAAATAAAACCTGACTAAGAAATTCTATATTTCCTATATGCAATACATCCACTTGGCACTTTTCATTTGTGTCAGTGGGGGAATTTCTATTAGGGACGCGCGTGCAGTGCATAGATGTCTACGCAATGCACTATCATCCCTAATAGATTCTTAATTCTAGAATCTATAGGGACATTACATTCCCCATTGGGTATGAAGCATAAATCCTTTGTGTCAAACAACCAGCTCGAAAACAACTCTTAGCCTCCCTTTCCATCTTCAAATGGCTTGTCTTCACTATCACTTCATCTCTTTAGCAATTCATTTGATCTTCTACAATCTCTTGGATAATTTTACATAGCTAGCTTGATCTATTGAACATTTCTTAGAAACTTGTGGCTCCATCAAATTAACTGAGGATGTGTTTTGCTACAATAGTGAACCAAATTTTTGGAAGGTGTTCTATTGGTTACTCTTGAACTCTTAGGATCTTTCACCTAAAAGGATAGAGATAGAACCCCAAAATTGAAGTGGTTCATTCAAATAAAGGATTGAATGATATGAATATGACTAAATTCAATGTTGTAAATGCAACTAACTAATGAAATTTATTGACTATTAAAGCAAAACCTATGAAATATGAAATGTTTGAAAACACAGTGAGATATGCAAGAATGAACTAAAACACGAAGAAATACAAAATAGAATTGAAAGAAGGATAAATAGAGTGCACCTGTGTAATGAATGTTGAGTCTAGAATGATCTGAATGTTGGAAAAAATCAATGAAAGTCACCAGTGGGACTCATTCACCACTAATGGCAAATCAATCCTGCTATTGGAAAAAACTCTTAAAAATTGGTTTTTAGCTGTCAGGATTTGGAATCTAAGAGAATATATCTTTCATTCCTTAAGATGGGACTCATTTTCCACTAGTGGAAAATTATTCCTCTCCCAAAATTCTATGAAATCAAAGGTCAATTATGTAGCTCTAGATTTGCACTTGTCTTCTTGTTAGGTTGACGGAGTCAAATCTACATAAAATAGAATGTACGTTGTCTCCTAGCTTGAAATAGGGTTCATTTGACTTGAAACACTTTGTTGAATTCTTGACCACATTTTAAAACCTAATTGCTTGATAAATTTGCATACAAAAGTCTACAAACACACATACAAAAGGGGGAAAATGGTTAACGGTTAGAGTATAGGCATTTGCCTTTGTCAAATCCCACTTTGGTAATCAAACCCTTAATGAAGAAATCAAATGAACTAAACAAGGAAAGATGTATAAACAAAATGCAAATTTCCTAAAATCACCAAAACCTAGTTGAAGAAATCTGAAGTTCTGTCAATGGTTGCTCCAAAATATTTGATTGATGCTTGATTGAATGATACAAATTGATCAAATGCTAATTGATGTTTAGTGAATGCAAGTGAATGAGGCAAAAAAAATTATTTATACACTTCTAATAACCCAATGATACATCATCACAGGCTAACATAAGGTAATTTTGAATAAAAAATCAAAAAAAAATTTGAATTATTTTGATTTTGGAGCCAAGAGAGACTCATTCGCCACCCATGGCGAATGGGTCCCACCTTGGGCTTGAAAGTGGGTGTCAAGAATTAAGTCACATTTAATTTTATTTGTCAAGCTTACATTAGAAAATACACTTAATTAAGCCTTCTGAGTCCATAAAGGGGTCAAATAAAGTATAAGAAAGGTGTAAATAGTGAAATTAAGCCTAGAAAAGCATGAAAACTTGTTACAAGACTTTACAACACTTCAAAATATGACTTGATAAGTGATGAAAGGGTGATTTTTAGATGAATTGTAATGAAAGGAGTCTATACAAGTGTAGAAATATGTTACAACACCTTCACAAGACATCATAATTTGAATAGTTAGGACTTAATGTGAATGCAAAAGTCACATTACAACATTAAATCAAAACAAAATAGATGAAGCATCATGAAGAAAGACCTAAAAGACCATGAAAATGCTAATGATCCATTTTTGTATGGTACATTTAGCCCCCACTTTAGTGAGAGGATGAAATTGCTTCAAACTCACATTGAAGTAACCATGCATATTGAGAAGGATCCAAATGCACTTATGTCAACAAGATGGAGTGACAACAATCAAGAGGGGTGATCAAGCCCCCAAGATGAAGATCCCATGGAAAAATGAACATAAGAACAAAGGAACACACATGTGAAATAAAGAAAGAGAAGGGAGAATCGAATGAAGCTTCAATCATTTGTCCAACTAGTTGTGGATTAGATCTAGGCTATTTGTGAGAAAAAGAAAATGCATACTAACTATGGGGCAATAAAACTCATGGTAGTCCACTAGGTGAGAAGACCCAAAAAGGTAAGATACATATGCTAGTCGATATGCACTCACAAACAAATAGGTGGCTATGGGGAAAGTTGTGTCACTAAATGGGCTTCTCACTCAACCATATCAAAGTTATACCTCCTAATAACTTTAACATGGCACCACAAAGGAAAATCTCATTTTGTGCTTCATGAGACAAGCAAAGCTTCATATGCTTAGAACTCATGAAAAATAGGATAGTACCACAAGCATGCAAGTTACCTTATGCAAGGTGGAAAAGATGCAAAAATGTAAAAATGTAAAAGTGTAAAATGGAAAAGATGTTCAAAGGAGTCTTGTTAAGTTCATACAAGGTCTGTCACTTAGGGGACATTGTGTCTAATCTCTCCAAGAGAGGACCAGTCAAAGAATATTATATCCACAACTTAGGGGATGTAGTGCATCACATCATGCCACTAAGAGGAATGTAATATGCTAAGATAGATCACACTTATGAAGGACATCACAACCAATTTCATCCAAAAAGTAACAAACACATCATATCAAGTGACAAGGCTACACTAAGAACCAAGAATGCAAATGAAATGATGCCCGTGTATGTCCCCCACTTTAAAGGAATTTATACACACTGTGTTGTGAGCAATTACTTTAAAGTAGTAAAGGGGAAAAATGCAAAAAGTATAAACAAGACATGAGAGCCAACCAAAAAGCCCTATGCCAAGTCATATGTTTTCAAGTGAGGTTGTGTAATGTAAATGAAAGAGAAAACAAAAGGGAGTTTCTCCCCAGAAAAGAACACACCAAATGCATAAGGGATCTATGGATTTGGGTTCAGTATGTTTATTGCTGAAATGCTTTGATTAAAGATATTGGAACTGTCATCATTCCCCAAAGCACATAAAACTAGAAGAATGGCACAAAAAGAGAAAATAAAAGAAAATAAAAGTCCATTTTGGGTCAATATGGAAGAGACATTGTGGTCTCAATGCTTTGCATCATACCCAAAAGGAAAAACACAGGTGAAAAGAAAACAAAAAGGAAAATGAAATGAAAAAGCTTTTGGGTCAACATGAAAGAGACATTTTGGTCTCAATTCCTTGCATCATTCCCAAAAGGAAAAACACAAGTAAAAGCGAAAAGGACCATTAGGGTCAACATGGAAGAGACATAGGACGTCTCAATGCTTTGTGTCATCCCCAAAAGGAAAACACAAAAAAGGGAAAAAAGTGAAAGAACCTTTTGGGTCAACATGGAAGAGACATAGAGAGTCTCTATGCATTTCACCATCCCCAAAAGGAAAACACAAAAAAAAGGAAAAAAGTGAAAGGACCTTTTGGGTCAACATGGAAGAGACATAGGGCATCTCTATGCTTTCTGTCATCCCCAAAAGGAAAAAAACCAAAAAAAGGAAAAAAGTGAAAGGACCTTTCGAGTCAACATGGAAGAGATATAGGACGTCTCTACACTTTGTGTCACCCCCAAAAGGAGAAAACAAAATAAAAGTGAAAAATCAAAGATAAAGTATGACATATAGAAGAATAGAGGTACAAATAGAAGAAGTGTACAAAGAGAGAGAGAGAACATCAAACACACGTTACAGTGGAACATGTTACACACATGAAACTAAATGAAAATGGTAAAAGGAGCTAGTAATGCAAATGTAAGTCAACCATTAACCAAGTTATCAGTTTCTCAATCTTAAGTAATATATGCAAAAAATGAATAACATAGTTAAGAGACAAAGACAAATGCATTACAAGGACAAGGATAATCAAATTCTTTCCCCTACTAAGTGTAGGGAAAGAATGAGCTAATGGAGGTGATGGGAAAGGATCATGCAATAGTGAGAATAGAAAATTCTACAACCATAGCATGAGGAGAGGATTTTGATTAGGGAATTATGTCGAGTTGGGTAAGTCTTTTGAGTATCTTTCGCAAAGCATGACATTAATCAGTTAGATGTACTAGCATCCTATGATATTCACAATATTTGTCATTTTTAGGATGTTTGACTCTTGTAGGAGGAGGCATGGAAATTCATCCTCCGGTAATAAGTACTTCCAAATTTTTCTCCATAGTTGTGGGATTTTGCATAAAGGGTAGATTTGTGAATTTATAAGGCTTGTGTTTTTGTCTATATTGTCTAAGTTTGTCAAGTGAAGGTTTAGGAGACAAATCGAAGAGAAAATCTTCATTTTTGAGAAGCATTGATCCTTTGGGAGGGAGGAGGATACTCAAATAGAGGGGGGGAATCAAAGTTCACCATGCCATCATCATGAAGGGGATCTTGATACCCTAGTCCTGTTGTGTTTTCTTTTGTGGGTTTTTGTTATAAAATTTGATGAATGTTATGCTCATTTGTTATATCACACCCTTCTTTTCTTAAGATAGTAAAGCCTTTTACGTATGTTTCTTAAAGGTTGATTGGTCTGTTTGTAACTTTGTGATCATAAAATGGGTGAGGGTGTAGTTGTTTAGAGGAACTAGGTCCACCTGATGAAGGGAAATTAGGTCCTTCATTGGTTTTAGGATGTAGGTATCCAAAGTGATTAGTAGGTCCAATAGTAGGAAGACCTTGTGACTTCATGGATGGGTAAAAGGATGCATTGGCTTCAAGGTTATCAAGACACTCATTTAAGAACTTGTTCATGCTATCAACATCTTCTCCAATGATGTCAACATCATGAGGAGGAAAATTATCAGGAGTTGAAGGAGCATGACGTAGCTCAAGGTCATTAGGATCACAACCAAAGGCACAATTGGACATGTCTACTTTGGATTTCAATGAATTCCAAAACTTGTTAAAAGAAAAAGCCATGATGACAATGAATGCAAGTACATGAAGATCCAAGAAGAAGAGAAAACAAACAATCTAGACAGTATAATAGAAAGTAACTATAGAAAAATATAATGTAGAAAATATCCAAAAAACGCCTGAAAATGCAGTTTAAAATGTGCAGGTGAACTGATTTTCCTAGGGAGGTGAATGAGTCTAGGTATGATATTTTTTGTGTTTTTCAAAAAAATTAAAGTGATTTTAATGGTTTTCATATGTAAATTGAGGATGCAAATGCAGATTTTTCGTTTTTGAATGATATGATATGCAAAAATGAAGTCTAAATGAGTATTTCACTAATGCAATTTGAGAAACACTAAGATGCAAAAACAAAGTAAAACCTAATTGAAAGTTGATGCAAATGAAACCTAGGATGCAAGATGCAATTGAAATAAGAAAAATAAAGTGTTCTATATGTAGGTTCACCAAAATGAACTAATTTTTTTGAAGGTATTCTATTGGCTACTCTTGCACTCTTAAGATCTTTCACCTAAAAGGAGAGAGATAGAACCCAAAAATTGAAATGGTTCATTCAAATAGATGATTGCATGATATGAATATGACTAAAAGAAATGTTGTAAATGCAACTAACTAATGCAATTGATTGACTATTGATGAAAAACCTATGAAATATGCAATGTTTGAAAACACAATGAGATATACAAGAATGAGCTAAAACATGAAGAAATACAAAAAAAAATGAAAGAAGGCTGAACAGAGTGCACCTGAGCGATGAATGTTGAATTTGGAATCACTGGTATATTTTGACCCATTTTTTGACGACCATCCATCAGAATTTCGACGGCTATTCATCACTATTATTGCGTCAGAATTTTGTCGACATTTGAAACATCAAAATTCTGACCCGACATCATCAAAAAATGGGTCAAAATATACTAGTGAATGATCTGAATGCTAGTAGAAATTAGTGTAAATTACCAGTGGGACTCATTCGCCATTAATGGTGAATCAGTCCTGCCACTAGTAAAAACTCTTGAAAATTGGTTTCTAGCTGTCAGGATCTAGAATCTAATAGAATCTAGCTTTCCATCCTTAAGGTGGGACTCATTCGCCACTGATGCTGAATCAGTCCTCTCCCAAAATTCTATGAAATCAAAGGTCAATTTTGTAGCTCCAGATCTACACTTGTCTTCTTGTTGGGTTGACAGAGTCAAATCTATAGAAAATAGACTATACATTGTCTCCAAGCTTGAAATAGGGTTGATTTCACTTGAAACACATTGTTGACTTCTTGACCACCTTTCAACACCTAATTGCTTGATAAATCTGCATACAAAATTTTGCAAAGACACATGCAAAAAGGGAAAAATGGTTAAGGCTTAGGGTATAGGGATTTACCTTGGTCAAATCCCACTTTGGTAATCAAACTCTTAATTAAGAAATGGAGTGAAATGAACAAGGAAAGGTGAATAAACAACATGTAAATTTCCTAAACTCATGAGAACCTTGTTGAAGAAATCTAAAGTTATGTCAATGGTTGCTCCAAAATGCTTGATTGATGCTTGATTGAATGATGTCAATTGATGTTTAGTCAATGCAAGTGAATGAGGAGAAAAACACTTATTTATACACTTGTGTGCCCTAATAACCCAATGATACATCATCACAGGGCACCATAAGGTAATTTTGAATAAAAACCTAAAAGAAAGTTTGAAATAATTTGATTTTGGAGTGAAGAGGGAGTCATTCGCCACCCATGGTGTATGGGTCCTAGCTTGGGCTTGAAAGTGGGTGTCAAGAATTAAGTCACATTTAATGTTCTTTGTCAGTCTTACATTCAAAAATACACTTAATTAAGAATTATGAGTACATAAAGGGGTCAAATAAACCATAAGAAACATATAAATAGTGAAATTAAGCCTAGAAAAGCATGAAATATTGTTACAAGACTTTACAACACTTCAAAAATAGGACTTGATAAGTGATGAAAAGGTTATTTTTAGATGAATTGTAATGAAAGGAGTCTATAAAAGTGTAGATATGTGTTACAACACTTCACAAAACCTTCACAAGACATCATAATTTGAATATTTAGGACGTAATGTGAATGCAGAAATCAAATTACAACATTAAATGAAAACAAAATAGACCAAGCATCACGAAGAAAGACCTAAAAGACAATGAAAATTTCAATGATCCATTTTCCTATGGTACACATAGAAGTTGTGAGTCTGGTCTCTTGCGAGACCTCATTTGTCACTGTTGTGGTTGTGTCAACTTTGTCAAATTCATAGTCTTGCATTCTCCCTTAATTGGCCTTGAGTGCCTTTGGGTGGAGGTTTTATTGCTTCAATATCCTTCTTTTGTTGTGCTTTGATCTAGAGTAGCATTATGTTTTTCATAGTATTTGATACTCTCTTTTCCAACATTTCCTCCATCATATTTTTGCTCACCTTTATCTATCTAGCTCTCTATGGAGGTGGAAAATCCAAAGCAAGGGTTTGAATAAGGAAAACCCCCATACAACCCCAACTTTTTTCCTCTCTTGGTTCTGTGTAGGTGTATGTGTGTGTGGAGTTTCTTGGAAAATTGGGTTCTTTGTGAGTTGGTCTTTATCACCTTTATTTTAGTTATCTTCTTTATCATCTTTATAGTCATTTAGTGCACTTTGTCATTTACCTTTCTATTTAATATATTCAACTTCATTAGCTAGACTGTTAGTATTTTTTTGGTATCTAGTATTGTACTTTTCACTTTCTAGTTGTGTGGATGCTAGCACCCAAGAGAGATGCCAGGGCACCATGTTGTCATCCTTGACCCACGATGTTGTCATTTGTTAAAAAGTTGTTTGAGGTATAGTTATGGTTCCAAATTCTATCTCATTTAATCCCATCAAAGCATTTAGCCTAGTAGAGTGACAAAAGCACTTGAGAGTGCTCTTCATTCTCTATACTTGACCTAAAACACTTGCCTAGTTTGAGGTAAGTTAGGGCAACCCTCCACTCTAGGCTCTTCGTGACCTAGTGGCTTGGTGTGGTTGGTCCCCTACCTTACAGTTAGTAACTTCTTGAAAGTGGGGGCATACATTGATGACATATTTTGACATTTTGAATATTTCATGGTGTGATTTTACTTTTTCTTGTGATGTGTCCTTTTCTTGGCGGTGTCATTGGATTTTGTGTCCTCCAAGAGTGCAATATTTCTAAGTTTACAATTTCCCTTAGTGGCATGATGCAAATGAGGCATCCCATAAGTGGTGATTTGATATTCTTGACTTGTCCTCTCATGGAGACTTTGGGTATGCTATTCCCTAAGAATAAGACCTTACATGAAACAAGATCCCCTTGAACAAAAACAAAAACCTATAGACGTGACATTCATAAGCACTTAGCATTGTGGTGCCTTATTGAAGTTATCAGGGGGATAAATTTGATATGGTATGGGAGGCTAACATGATTCTCTCATTTTCTACCTTGTTGGGATACTCACCTAGTGGATGACTTGAGGTTCCACTACCCCAAAGTAAGCGTGTGTGTTTTTTGCATAGTAGACATCGAGTTCTACTTGTTAACATTTTTTTGGACAAACAGCCTAGACTTGGTCCACATAGTGTTGGATAGACTGTCAAAGCTTGATCCCTTTTCTTGGACAAGCAACCATATTTCACATTGTGTTGGAATGTTTGAAGCTTTATCCTTTACTTTCCTTTATTTTCTTGGTCTTTGATAGGGTATAATTGTGTATCTTTTTCATTGTTTCATACATAAGTGTCTTGAATGTCTAATTTAGCATGAGTTTGAAATGGAGGGAAAATATTATTAAAGTGGGGGAAGAATGTAGCATCAAAAAAAGTAATCCTTTCATATGTTTTATTTGGGAATGAATAATTAATGATAAAATGGACTTAAGTGTGCCTTATTTAGGGTGTTGTAAAGTGTTTCCTTACACTTTTACACTAATCTAGGTATTTATTAATTAATTGAGGTTACAAATTAGAGCTTAGTTGACCCCTTAAATTTAAATCCAAGCCTTATTTATTGCATTTTTGAAAGATAAATCCTAACACTCATTAATAATGTTTCATAACACTTAATTTAGGAAGGTTTAATCCTAGGCTAGTGACCTAGGACTAACTTTCCACCTAGAAAATTGGTCCTTTCTAGGTCTTAAGTCCCTCTTTCTGCATATTATTTCACTGCCCCGAAGCATGTCCTAATTGACTATGCTAGGATCCATTCTCTCTATGGTGAAAGTGTCCTCCTTAACTTATGACACCCCTTTTTGAACATATTTGTGGTGGTATTTTAATGATTTTGAATCCTAGATTTGAGATCTTGTGTTATTTGAATTTTGAGATTAAATCTTAAGTATAAATATAAGGCTATTTTACATAGTTTCACCTAGAAAGTTCAAGTATTCAAGATATATAGTAACTTTATGATCAATAGAGTATTCAAGAAGGAATTCAAAGGTAGATTATTACATAGTTTCACCTAGAAAATTCAAGTATTCAAGAAATATAGCAACTTTATGATCAATAGATTATTCAAGAAGACATTCAAAGGTAGATTATCAAGGTTTTATCATAGTAGTCAAGAATGAAATCATCATGTCAAAGGAATAAATGCATGGAATACATGTTGTTGAGCTAATGTGTTGATATAGCATTGAAGATCCAATTCAAGCATTGTTTCACATCTAAATTTAAGATCCATATCTACATACATTGAAACCACTTCATGCTAGTTTGTTGAATTTGTACTCTAAGGTTCAATTGAGGATGGTTGAGTTGTTACACATTGTTGTTCATTCATATTTCCTTTATGTATTATTCCATTACAAGGTTTGATCAACAAAATGGGGTTTGATTAAGGAAATCCCCTATTCCCTAACAATCAAAAAAATTTCTTTTCTTGATGTGTGATTACAAGTTTTAGATTAAAGATCAAGTGGAGAGCAAAAGTTGCAAAAAGCTTTCAAAGTTGTAAAGTTACAAAAGTTGTCATCTTTAGTGCAAGATCACAAAAATGAAGCTATAGAATTTATTTTTCACTTTTGGAAGCTTATCACTTGGAATTTGGGAGTGCGAACATTGAAGAACATAACCCATAAATCACTTTTGTAGAACCCTAGTAGGGACCCATTCGCCACTGAGTGAATGAGCTTTTAGTGAGGCTGAAAAAAATACTTTTTTAGCAAGGTACACATCATTTTAGCATCTAAAAACCTTCCTTTATTTTATTATAACAGTTAGTTTTTTTTTATTGTTATTTATGCAATTTTACCCCTCATAAATTGAATGAAGCACTAGTGAAAATTAGTTCATCATTTTGTTTTGATTATATGGGAAAAGTAAGTTTTGAAGGGACCCAAAACAATTTACAACAAAAGATACTAAGTGATGCTAAACAAGATTTTTAGAAAGTCACCAACAACAACCCAACAACCAAAAAACATAACAAAATGGGTTCTAGTCTAAAGATAAGACAATAAACAACCAACAACACCCAACATCATCAAAACAACAAGGAAACAAGAAAGAAACCTACACCTAGTGAGAAACACAAAGTAGCTGAGAAGAAGAACAAACACTAATTCAAACTACTAAGGGTGTTGACCACCTCAATCTACTAGCTTCTATGCCTTTCGATCATATATGTTATGCATGTTTTTCACACATGCCCCACCAAAGGTGGGGACCCCCTCTTTTTCACTCCTGATGGGCTGCTTTGCTCTCGTCTCATTTTGGTGTACCCCAATTTTCTAGCCAAGTTGGACCTAATCCTAAAGAGACCAATTTCATTTTGGATAGATTCACCTAGGTGGGTTTCACTATGTCATTTGCCTCTATGGGCTCAATCTTGCGGGTTTCCTGTATCCTTTCGCCCAGTGTCCATTAGACCTTGTAGACCCGCATTCACAGGTTTCCCCTTACCATTTGATGATGCACTTCACTGTTCACCTATAGCCAAGTCCCAACATCCTCTAGAAAGTGCAAACTCCTAATCTATTTCCACTACTACGTCCTTCAGGTTTCGTGGACCTGTAGTCACAGGTCGCCCCTTGCGGGTTTCCATCCCCATTTCATCACTTTGATGATGACTAACCCTTGACCGCCACCCCACTCGCATGGTGGGATTCACATTATGTCTTTCCATCCTTGTCATTGTCATCTCCGAAGTAAACCTGACCTAAAGTGCTTCAAAATTGCTTAAGTCCTAAATGATCACATGCCTTTATGTATGGTTTTCCTTCCCCAACTATCATAGCCTTATGGCCAAGGCTTCATGTCATCTCACTGAGTAGGACTCACATGCACCACTTTCTTGGGGTGGGATCATAAGGTTGCAGTGGATTCCTGAGTTGAAACTTACTAGTGGGTCCACCCTTGCGAATTGTCATCTGTGGGTGATAATTACCACAACACCATTGAGAACAACAAAGCCTTAGTGCTTCCCGCTTTGCAGACACACAACCCATCAACATCGTCTTTCCTACAATAGGCCTTTCTCCTTCTTCTATTTAGGGTCATGGCTCACAGAGACTATTAGTCTCTTTTCCTTTTCCACCCATGTTATTGCTTTGCGAACATCCAGCACAAGCATTACCCAATAATAAGGTTGCAACAAAATAATATAACAATGACCATTCAATTATGCACTTACACTCAAGGTCATGTCTATCTTCCTAACCGAGATTTTATTCACCACTTCGTGGGGCATTCATTTGATAGGCAATGTCACTTTAGCGACCAATGGCTACCTCCCATGCGAGACCCGCCATGCAGGTTTTTGCATGCCTTTCATCGTTCCCTTGACAGTTCTTTAACACCACCCTCCCACATGATCTATCCTGTGGCCCCCCTCGATGAAAACCATAAGACGGGCCAACAGGCTTTACTCCATGCTTTCAAAATAGGAATACCAATATTGATAAGATTTCTAGATGGTCGACATGGACTGTTTGAAGAATGATTAAAACGTTGTCATGCAATGCATCCTGTGCGTGTTGGGGGATGGCCAATGATGGTAATGGATGAGAAGACATAAGTAAATATGTATATCCAAACGAATGAATGTCAATATTTGAAGTTTTCATATATTAATTCAATTACCTTTGATTATTCTAAGGAAATACATGTACTATCCCACTGCGAGAATAAGAGGATGTGTTTTGAAATGATCGACACCATAATCAAAATATCAAACACTCATTGTTGGAGTGCTTTTTATAATGGAGTGGCGAAGTATATTTTGTGGGGAATATAATGTGGGATTCCCTTAGCCCGTTGATGTTGTTCACAACATCCTCTCCATCGTGCCTCCCCGCACTCCATTTCTCGTAGCCTTTTCCCATGCGAGTTTTGCATCTCACAACTCCACCTCCACCTCCATCGTTACTTGTCATCTTAACTTCCCTCCCCATAGTTCTTCATCCACATTTTCCTTAATAGGATTCTTTCATGTGGATCTCGCAACTTGTCTCACCTACCACCTTGGAATAGCCAATTAGCATGGTGTTTCTTTCACACAAGCATTGTACCATTTATATCACTGATAATAGATTTTTGTGAACGTAAATCAGGGGGTTGTTTTTAAAGATAATGGACTAGTACTTCCTCATATAACCAAGGATGCAAGGGAGCAATATTTTTACCTACTATCCTAGGGGTGGCATCCCAATGTTGGACATGGAAGGTTCATCAAAGGGTTTGAAGTCCTTTCAAGAGGAATTGTTTGAACCATTGAAACAACTTATGTATAAATATTTGGTGGTTGGTTAAACATAATAGTTGAGAGGTCCTCCATTTAATGTAAGATGATCTTTCACATGAAAAGGAAAGAATTTGGTGAGCTAGGTTCTAGATGATAGCCATTGGATGTGCAGATCCTACACTATTGTTGGTCATCTTTCGATACCATAATTGTAGTGGCTTTCTCATGGCGTAAACCAACCCTCATTCATTCACACTGTTAACTCACCGGGGAGTCCACACCATAGTTGGTCATTCAGATGGCATTCCTTGTTATGGTTCCTCCAGTAGCATCTTTCTCTAGTGGCAGTGACAACATTTACTATTTGGGCTCTTGACTAATTAATTATTTTCAAATAATGAAGGTGGAGGCCACATCTAGTGGTGTTTGTGGCCTCAACGGTGGTGGAGGTAATAAGATTCAATTTCCATTAGAGCTCTTACTATCAACTACAATGGCCCTTGTGCATTTTCCCTAAATATTAACCCATCATTTTGTATTGGTGGTGGTCAAAGTATGTAAAGTAACAGATCACAAGGGGGAAATATAGGTCTTTACTAACCTAATTTGATTAGTCCAGGCCAATCAAAGAAGGAGCCAAGTAGATTAATACATCAAATGAATGTCTATAAAATAATGGGGATGTTAGTATAATACAAAGGATCTACAATGATAGGGTAGCAGCATAATACCTATGGCAAAAAACAATCAATGACTTGATTAGACTTTGTGCTAAAAGAGAGAAATCCACCAACAACTTGTTATGAGTGTGAAGAATGAAATATGGGAAAATTAGCTAGAGCAAGGTAAGGGCCCAACATGAAATTTGAACGAGCTCCAAGAGGACATATACAATGATGACATTCCCAATTGGAGTTGGGGTTGGCTTGATCCTTGATTAAATCCTAGTGCGGGTGTTATCGAGATTAAAGGAGGATTTTCACTATCCTAAGTTTATGGTAAAAATGATTAATGCAAGAGAAAAATGGGTTGTACATTCAATGAAGACTACTTGGGAAAGAGCTTTAGTGAAGGCTTCCATTGGCTTTTTGACATTACCTTAGTGGCATCGTCACCGTGGAGTTCCACTTCTCTCCTCCCATAGCTCGTCACCCCCAACCTTCTCTCATGTGGGTCCTACATCCCTCAACACCACTACAACCTCCTTTGGTATTTCATTCAATGTCGTCTCTTTACACATTCCACAAGCAGCGTCTCCATCATCTTCCTTTGTAATGGTCAGTTAGTGTACACTGCCTGCATCGAATTGGCTAAGGAAAACACAACAAAATGATAGAACCTGAAAGTAGGATGATCAAGAGAGCTAAGGGAAAAATGCATTATGTGAGTTGAGAGAAACAATGAAACT
>VDFB02381518.1:0-41776 GCA_007258455.2 Sequoia sempervirens | reverse complement strand
TAATGGGTTCTATAGGAGACAATTGATTCTTTGCACTCTCTATAGATTGGTCTTATTTCCTAATCTCCCTTAAATGTTATATGGTTTCTCTATCACTATATTACATAAAACCAAAAAAAAAAATTAAACACAGGTTGGAAAGATCACTAGCTTTGATACCATTGTAATATGTTGAGCCAAAATAATAATATAGAGTCAATTATTAATCTTCTAAAAACACATTATTTGATTAAGAATACTATCAACCCTAGTATTCAATCATATCTTAGATAAGCTAGATTCAAATTTACTATTTATGCATCAACAATATCATTACATTTCAAATAGACAAAGAAAAAAATAACTCTCAATATCCTTATTATAATGAACAGTAAATAACATATGAAATCTTGATCTCTATATTATTACATTAATGGTTGTATTACATTCAAATAGTTCTACAACACAAAATTATACCAATAGGAACGATAAATTGGATCAAATATCTTTTCATTGTTTCTCTCTTATATTTGATTGAGTTTCTCCTTTTCAACAATAAAATATGATTGAAGTCAATGTCCAATGAAGCTTAAATATGACCCCTATATGAGATCATCCTCTGAAATCACTAGGGTTTTCATCTTAGGATTCCCATGATTGAACACACGTGCTAAAAATGAATTTATAAAGGAATTGATTAATAGTAGATGATCTTAGAAGAAAAATGTGCTCTTTAATATCCTTCAAAAATAGATAAGTCAACTATCATGCACATCTATAACTTAAAATTTGAATAGTGATCATGGACAATAAAAATTCCACAAATAATAACACAAAAAAGTAGACTACTAGAAACAATATGACACATGTTGGGAAGTTAGGAAGTAAACAAAAACATAAGAAGAAATAGTATGGATCGAGGGTTTACCATAACACAAGACTCAACTAATGGACGAGGTGTTGAAGGTCAAGAAATAAGCATGATGGGATGGAAAAGTTTGAAAAATGAAATGGTGAGGTGGGTGACAAATAGAAGGCATGATGAGAGAGAATTCCAAAAATCCATCATAAAGAAGGGAAGAGTAAAGTTGGAAGAAAAAACATACTCAAGAAGGGAAAACACAACAAATATAAATAAAGAATACACAAGAAAAAACTTAATATGTACAAACTTAGATTGATTGGAAAATGAGACATAAAAAATATGTGGGTAGTTTTTAACGCTTGTTTAAAATCAAGGATAGTGCATGTAGGTTTATTATGAACATAAAAATAAGTGAATCATTTTTTTAATATGATGCATATGTAATTTTATTCAAATGGTGCACATTCAATTGGAGCTCTATGAATGCAGCCCAAATAGAATATAATCTATTGATTTAAATAACTACAATATAGTATATGATGTGTATTGTTGAACACGACAATTGAGAGGGGGGGGTGAATCAATTGTAGCAATTTTAAAATTTAAAACCCTCAACATCTAAGTTAGATTTACATGCATTCATAAAATTTTACTTAGCTAATATGTTTGTTGTTAAATGCAAAAGTAAAAAATTGAAAGAAGTAAAACCATGCACACAATAACACCAGATTTACGTGGAAAACACAATGAGGGAAAAACCATGGTGAGGATTAGCTCACATATAAAGAATTCCAAAATCAAATACAAAGGCTTACTACCAGAAGGAATCACTTCCAAGACAAGACACACTATCCAATGAGGGCTCACTGCCATAGAATTACAAAGAAGATAGAAGAGATTTGTTATAGAGTGAAAAATATCTCAATGCAACAAAGATTCCACCACAATTTTCTCACACTTTTTTAGACATGCTTGAAAGATAGAGTACACCTTCAACTCACTACCTTCAGGAACTCAACACTTTGAAATTCACACTAATCTGCTCGAACTCGCATCACACACACATATCTTGCATCTCTCTATGTCTCTCACACACATCTCAACTCATACTTATACTATCTTAAACCTTGAAACCCTTCCAAGGTCGACCATACATAATTTATATTTACAAATTCAAATTAGGTCAGCACCAAAGTGTTCCCACAGTGGAAGAGAATGAGGGAAACCCAAACACATTCTTAGTGAGGACCTAAATGAGTCCCAAAATGCCTCAACACGCTTCCATAAACTTCACAACTAGTGTTTAACACAAGGTCGGCCAACACCCATGTAAAACACATAAAACAATTAAGTACACACATCCTTAACTCAGTCCAATCTTTCTAGAAAAAAAAATTCACTTGAACATGATTTGGAGTATGTAATGAACATATGCAAATTTATCTAGAAGCTTCACAACAAACTTCACTTGAAAAGCACGATCATTTTGTACATTTTAATAACCCTATTAGCTACTATAGTATATTGTAGCTTAGAAACTCATCAACAACAACACCAAATCTCAAATCCTCTTGAACCAAATAAGAGAGCAACCTTATCAACATATTATCACAACCACAAGACCTAAAAAAATGATGTGAAGAAATACGAAGCAAATGCATTTCTCCCAGACCACAGCTAGACACATTGAAATGCATGTAGCTCACATGGTTTTGGTTTAAAATATTATCTCACATTGTATGACGATGCAAAAGCCCAAATTATGGATTTAACAACTTCCAAAATCCATGAACAATACCTCGGATCTACACAAGCATAGCATCAATCTAGAAGAAATGTGGAGCACATCTTGGAGCACAAGCATCAATACTCACATAACACTTTTTTCACTATTTGTCAATTTTTCTCAAAAAGCACTTTAGAGATCACATTAGAGACACTGGGCTCAGCACACATTACTCACTCTAAAACCCTTCAGAAGAGAAACATAAGGAGTTAAATCATTCACCACATCACTTCCCCTTCAACATCCAACTACATGCAATAAACCAAGTGAAACCTTGTTTATTACAATCTTTCAATATCCTCCACATATATAACAATAAATCAACTCATATACATAGAAATGATAATTAATGACAACAACTAATTGAAATCAACGAAAACACCCTTCATATTTAACATCTATCCCCTTTCATTGATGACAACACATGATGAAAAACCATCAAAGACAACATAACAACCTCGAACCACTTTCTACTACAACTTGCATTTCTCTCCCTATGTAGATAAAATTTTTCACATGATGCTTTCTCTCCCCCTTTGACATCAATGGAAAAGACAAAAGATGTTTTGCATTGCCCTCTCCTTTTAAAACCAAGATCTATACTAGCTCCTAATACTCCCCCTTAGGAGTACACCCAATCAACTACACAATGAAAACACATGACACTACTTGCTCCCCCTGAGAGGTAGCCACCAAACAATAGTCTAGAAGAAAGATAGATCCATAGACCCATTGGAATGATGCATCTCCATATGCATCTAGTTAAAGAAAGGAGGGGAAATAGCCCCTAACTTCTCTCGAAGATACTAAAAGCATCTAGAAGAGCTTTAGTAAATATGTCGAATTTGATCCTTTGGTTACATACTCAAGCTTTACTTCATTCTCGCATAACCTCTCTCTCAAAGTGATACTTGACAAATAGGCTCCTTTTGTCCTTGACTCCATCACTAGATTCTTTTTGAAACATTAATTGCACTTGTATTATCATGAAAAAAGGAGATGGGATCATCATACATTAATACTATGATATACTTCATCTGTTTCATCTACAAACTTAGTGTAACAGATGCTACAAAATATACTACTTATAGTGAGCAAGGAAACTAATTCAATGTCAACCATGATAATTAATATAATCCAAGAAAGAATGCACCACCACTTACATTTTTCTATCATCAACACAACTTGCTCAATCTATATCTATATGTACTACACTTAGTGTAAAATAAGTACCCCTAGGATACCATAAGCCATGATCTAGAGTGCCATTTAGATATCTGAATATCCTCTTGACAGTTGCAACATGTGTTTCTTTGGGATCCTCTTGAAATCTAGCCACAAGACAAACTTAATGCATGATATCTAGTTTGGTAGTAGTTAAATACAACAGTCCACCAATCATTGATCTGTATTTGCTGTAATCAACCTTAGGAGAATCATCATCCTTACTCAATTTGCAGCTAGTTAACATAGGAGTACATATTGGTTTGGAACCATCCATTCCAAATTTCTTCAACATTTATTTTGCATACTTTGATTGTGAAATAAAAATCCCTTTGTTTGTTTGATTGATTTACAGTCCAAGGAAGAAATTCATCTCACCAAACATAGACATCTCAAACTCTTTCTACATTTCTTTAGCAAACAACTTACACATAGTTTCATTTCCTCCAAAAATAATGTCATCCACATACACATCTACTATCAAGATCTTGTCATCTTCAATTTTGAAATAAAGATAGCTATTTGTAGGACCTTTATTGAAACCTTGCTAAATCAAATATTTGTCCAATCTTGCATACCAAGCTCTAGGAGCTTGCTTCAAACCATATAAATCCTTTTTCAATCTACAAACCATATCCAGTTTATCTGAGAATTGGAATCCCTCTAGTTGTTCCATGTAGACTTATTCTTGTAACTCACCATTTAGAAATACAAACTTCACATCCATTTGGTAATCTTAAAATTCCTTATGAGCAGCGAATGTCAAAAACATTTTGATAGCCTCCATTCTAGTCATCAAAGCAAATGTATCATGGAAATTTATACCTTCCACTTGTGAGTATCCCTTACACACAAACCTTGCCTTGTTTCTTACCACTTCTCCATTCTCATTCAGTTTGTTTCTGAAAACCCAATTACTTCCAATTATGTTCTTATTTTCTAGTCTAGGAACCAATTCCCAAGTTTGATTTTTTCTCAATTTGCATAAGTTCTTCTTCCATTGCTTTCATCCAATGTTCATATTTACATGCCTCACTTACTGTCTTAGGCTCAACTTCAGAAAGTAAGCAATAATTTACCTCAACTTCAACAACTTTGCTTCTTATCAATACACCTTTCCTTTTGTCTCCAATGATATTATCTTTAGAATGATTCTTTTGCACATACTTAGGGGTTTTAGGAACCCTTTCCAGAGCTTCTTCTTCTTCATTCTACACTTCTTGTTCTCTAGCTATTTCTTCTAATTCTCTACAATTAGGTTCATCTGACACATATCCATCAACTTCAATTGAATTCTTCAATGCTTCATCAACCTTGACATTTGTGCTTTCTACAACCTTTCTCATCCTTTTGTTGAAACATTTGTAAGATTTTCTTCTAGAAGAGTATCCAAGAAAAATACCTTCATCACATCTAGCATCAAAATTTCCTAGATTTTCTTCATCTCTCTTGATATAACATTTGCTTTCAAATACCTTGAAATACTTGATAGTAGGAATCTTTCCACACCATAGCTCATAGGGTGTCTTAGTGCTATTAGCTTTTGCTTGTATTTAGTTTAACACATAAACAACAGTGTGAATTGCTTCTCTCTAGTAAACTTATGGTAGACCTACCTCTGTTATCATTGTTCTAGTAGCTTCTTGAATTGTCCTATTCTTTCTTTCAACAACTCCATTCTGCTGAGGAGTTCTAGAGGTAGACAATTGCCTTCTTATTCCATGAACTTCACAAAACATATTAAACTCATTGGAGGTGAATTCATCACCTCTATTAGACCTCAAACATTTTATTTTCAAACCTATTTCATTCTCAACCATTACCTTAAATGCTTTGAATTTTTCTAATGCACCATATTTCTCTCTAAGAAAAGCAACCCATGTCATTCTAGAGTAATCATCAATCAAAAGCATAAAATACCTCACCTTGTAGACTTCTCACCCTTGTAGGACCAAAAATATCTATATGAATCAATTCCAATAGTCTCGTAGTAGATTGTTCCTTTTCCCTAAAGTTGTTTTTGGCTTGCTTTCCAAATTGACAGTCCTTGCAGACTGCATTAATGGACTTTGTAATTCTTGGTAAATCTCTCACAACTTGTACAAAACTAGTTCTCACCATATTATCAAAATTCATATGACACATCCTCCAGTGCCATAACCAATATCATTAATCTGAGACATGAAGCAATGTCCATTAGCACCTTTAAGTTGATAGATGTTTCCTTCAGTCCTTTTGTTGGAAACAATCAGAATTCCTAACCCTTTTCTGATTTCACATTTTTCATCCTTGAACACAAGATTCTATTCCCTACTACACATCTATTCAACACTCAAGAGATTGTCTCTATAGACACTTAAAAATGTCCTAAATGATATCATGCACTCAAATCTTATATACTAACACCATTTCATCTTAAAACTCATCCTCTTTTCACTTAATTGATTAAATTAGCCTAGCTATTTAATTAATTATGTCATTTTCATTTATTAACTTGATTAATCTAATGAGGTTAATTCATCCCCTTTCATGCTAACATTTCATCTTATTAAATTGAATAAATCAAATTATTTAATTTAATCCTTAAAACTCTTCTTATTTAATTAAATAACCCTAAGTTATTTAATTAACTATCATATCACATCCCCCTTTTCATTAAATCATTTTATTTAATGAATATCATATAATTCCCCTAATTTTCATAATTGAAACCTTATTTAATTATCAAATTACTAATTAAATCTAATCCTCCCACTTGCAAGGGAATATTCCTCCTTTGCACATTCCTCCAAAAAGGGAATATTCCCATGGAATATTCCTTCTCCTTTGCACAATCAAATTTTGTTTTAATTAACTAAATATCTAATTTTCCTCCCATGAGAATATTCTCTTTCTTCACTCATTTGAAAAAGGGAATATTCCTTTTTATAACAAAATTTCAACAAAGTTTCTTGTGCAAGTTTGGAAAGCGTGTTTGTTTGGATGAATGTAACCCCTTGATTAAATATCATCTTGCATCCTCAACCCTTGATGGGAATCCATGATCCATGCCTCCATCTTCCTTCCATTCTGACCGTTGATTGATCCTTTTGATCTTGACCATCAATTTCATTTTTCCTATTCTATAAATAGAGCTTGCCTCTATTGCATAGGGATCCATCTTTTAAGAGAAAACTTATGCTGTTAAAATCACTTTCATCTTGCACTCACATTTCATGTTTTAAAAGGAATTTTAGGTTAATTTCTTGCATCATACTAGCTTAGCTTCCATTAATGGCTTCCATGGTAACATAGGTTCATCCATTTAGCATGTTTTAAAATTAGGGTTTTAATATTTTGAGCTTAAACTCCATTTAGAATAGCTTTGCATACACCCATATCAATTATCATAGCATAAATCATGTTAAAATAGCTTTCATCATGTTTTTATCACACATATT
Source organism: Sequoia sempervirens (assembly GCA_007258455.2). NCBI lineage: Eukaryota > Viridiplantae > Streptophyta > Pinopsida > Cupressales > Cupressaceae > Sequoia > Sequoia sempervirens. The sequence continues at coordinate 34,482 of VDFB02381518.1, read as the reverse complement.
TTATTGGTTTCATCAATTCTCTTCAATAGAATCAATCAAAACAAGCTCATTATCCAAGGGATTGCGATACCACTCCCCCAATAGCATAAGTTTCAATAGATCAGAATAGAGGTTTATGAAGCTTTTGCATTTTAATATGTTTAATATTAATGGCTTCTTAGCTTAGTTTGCATTGATCTTATTGGGATTGATGCATAGTGGCTTGATTATACTTCGAATCCTCATGGATCAAGTGTAGTTGGCCCATACTACGTTCGTCGGTCACAATCTCAAACCCTTAACATAGTACAAACATCATCAGCATTATGTTTACCATCAAAACTAATTGAACCTATCCCATAGATCTTAGCACCAAAATCATCTCCAAACTTAACTAATCCTCCATCATATTTTCAAGTTTAACAAACTTACTTTTGTCACTTGTCATGCGATTTGAGCAGCCACTATCAATGACCCAATAGTTCTTTTCTTCTTTAGCATAAGAGTAGAAACCACACACCTTCAACTTTCTTTTGAGCACTTTCCTTCACACATCTTTCAGGGTTAGTAGTAGTAGATTCATCTTTTAAAGCTAGGAACAAGCATTCATTATCATCAAATCTCCATAATAAGACTCATCATCAGAAATGCCAACATCTTCATTGACATAATATGCTCTTTTGATCATCTTTCCTTTATTTTCTTTACCTTCTCTATGTTTATTTCTTTTAGCTCTTTTTGGACATCTTGAAGCATAATGACCTATACCACCATAGCTAAAAAAATTGAATGGTAATTTACCTTGATACTTATCAGAGCCATTTTTCATTTTTCTTATAAAATTTGCTTCCACTTCATCAAGATTTTCTTTATCCGGATCTTCCACTTTTGCAGCCTTGAAAGCTGTTTCTATCTTTGTCCCATTTTTCAATGCAATCTTTCTCATTTCAAATGAGGTTAGAGTACCAATCAACTGATCTTTAGTATAAGTATTATAATCCAAAATTTCCTCTATAGCAGATAGCTTTTCACTGTATATATTAGGGAGAGTTCTAAGTACCTTCTTCACTATCCTGGATTCATCTATCTATGCATGAAGTCCTCTCATTCCACCTACCAACTCATATACTCTCTACATGTAGGATTTGATGTTCTCATCTTCACCCATTCACATGATATCAAATTGTGCCTCCAAGTTTTGCAACTTTACTTGTTTAACCTTTTCATCTCCTTCATACATCTTTTCCAACTTATCCCAGAACTATTTAGCAATCTTTAGATTCATAACTTTAACTAATTCAAAATGTGAAAGACTATTTACAATGATAAACCTTGTCTTATTGTTGATTTCATGCACTTTGATCTCATCAACAATACTTGGTCCATTTGCATTCCAACAACATACTAGTTTTGAATAGACTTTTTGATCTCATATCCATAGTATGCAAGATATCCTTCCATCTTCATTTTCCAAAATGCATAGTTAGTGCCATCGAACCTAGGACACTCAATAGTGATCTTGTTTGTCATCCCAAACCTTCCTTAAGTGGTTAAGCACTTCTCCAAGGAACCTTGCTCTGATACCAATTTTTGAATAAGACAATTGAGAGGGGGGTGAATAATTTGTAGTAATTTTAAACTTTAGAACCCTCAACAAAAGTTAGATTTACATGTATTCACAAATTTTTTACTCTGCTTATATGTTTGATTGTTAAATGTAGAAACAAAAACTGAAAGAAGTAAAACCATGCACACAATAACACTGGCTTTATGTGGAAAACCCAATGAGGGAAAAACCACGGTGAGGATTAGCTCACAATATAAAGAATTTCAAAATCGAATATAGAGGCTCACTGCCAAAAGGGCTCACTACCAAGACAAGACACACTATCCAATGAGGGCTCACTACCATAGAATTACAAAGAATATAGAAGAGAGTTGTTATAGAGAGAAAACTATCTCAATACAATAGAGATTCCACCACAATTTGCTCACACTTTTGCAAACATTCTTGAAAGATAGAGTACACCTTCAACTCACTGCCTTCAGGAACTCAACACTTTAAAATTCACATTGATCTGCTCGAACTCACATCACAAACACATAAATCACATCTCTCTATGTCTCTCACACACATCTCAACTCATACTTATATTGTCTTCAACCTTGAAATCCTTCCAAGGTATGCCATACACAATTTGTATTTACAAATTCAAATTAGGTCAGTGCCAAAGCATTCCCCACGGTGGAAGAGAATGAGGGCGACCAAAAAACATTCTTAGTGAGGACCTAAATGATTCCCAACATGCCTCAACACGCTTTCATGAACTTCACAAGTAGTTTTTAACACATGGTTGGCCAACACCCGTGCAAAACACATAAAACAATTAAGTACACACATCCTTAACTCTGTTCAATCTTTCCAGACAACAAAATTCTCTTAAACATGATCTGGAGTATGCAATGAACATATGTAAATTCATCTAGAAGCTTTGCAACAAACTTCACTTGAAAAGTATGATCATTTTGTACATTTGAATAACCCTGTTAGCTACTATAGTACACTATAGCTTAGAAACTCATCAACAACAATACCAAATCTCAAATCCTCTTGAACCAATAAAGAGAGAAACCTTATAAATATATTCTTAGAATTGCAAGACCTGAAAAAAAGATGCGAAGAAATGTGGAGCAAATACATTTCTCCTAGACCACAACCAGACACACTGAAATGCATAATTCACATACTAGTGAAAATGTCTTGCACTATACGATGATCCAAAAAGCCCAAATTTTGGATATAATAACTACCAACAACCATGAACAATACCTCAAATCCACACAAGCATAACATCAACCCAGAAGAAATGTGGAACACATCCCAAAGCATACACTGAATACCTGCATAACACTGTTTTCACTATTTGTCAAATTTTCTCAAAAGCACTTGGAGATCAAGTACCAGAGACATCAGTTCAGTACATTAATTTAATCTAACACCCTTCCAGACATAACAACATAAGGATAAATCCATGTACTCATAACACTTATTCAACATCTCAACTATACATGCACAAACTGCAAACCTTCTTTATTACAATTTTCTCAATATCCTCCACATATACAACCAATAACTAGCTTCCATATACATAGTTGACATCAATGAAAACAACAACTAGTTGACATCAATGATAACACCTTCATATTTGCAATAGTGTATATCATAATTATATAAAAATATTATTAATTATCTTGAAAAACATGAAGGCTAAAATAAGAGGTGAAACTCTATAGCCAATTAAATTGTCAATAATTTATTTTTTGAATATTTTTTGTTAAAAATTTGTATTTAAATTTACAAAATATAAGTATTTGATTTACATAGAAAAAATATAGCATATGATTGTTACATGAGTACAATTAGTGATAACCAATTAAGAAATTATGGCTGTAATAGTATCTACCAAAGTATAAATTCACATAACTTTAAATAAAATAGTTAATATTTGAGGGTATTGATCAAATATCAAAATAATTTAATGTAAAAAGTAAATGTGATAAATAAAAACATTTAGTTTTATATTTGAGGGAAAGGAATAATCTAGAATATGACATTGAATTTTAGATGTCTTTGGACTAAGAACTAATATTCTATGCATGTACTATGTCTCAAATCTAGAAGAGGTTGTGTGATCAAAAGTGGGTTGATTTTGTAGGTTTGGTTCACTCATGTAGATGTGAATATGGTCCCTACCCATGAAAATAATCTAGTATAGTGCATAGTTATCATTTCTATTTTACCGGTTTACTACCTCTTATTTTTCTATCCAGATTGATAGTATTATTGAATGCCTTTATAGGTTGTTGGATTATTAGGGGACAAGTTCTCCTAGGTCAACCCCAAAAAATGAACCAAATTTTTAGTTGTACCAATGATTGAAAACAAGCCCCTCAACCATGTAATTGCATTGGAGTGGTGTTATCCATATCTAGATTGATTTTGGTGCACCATTGAAAGTGTTCCTAGAATGCCTTTGCAAATGAATAATCAAGTAAACTCAAATGATATAGGATAATAAATGAATGCAATTGAATGAATTTAAGTATAAGGACATAAAAAATAAATTATATAAACATGTATTTAGTTGATTATAGGTGGGAAAGGAATAGGCAAAATTTTTCCAAATTTTAATTTTGAATATTAAAAATTTGAGTGTCAAATTTATAATTATGGGCTCACAAAATTAACCCATGACATGGAAATGCAAAATCAAGGTGCACAATAGATGTATGGGGATGGGTGCTTGGATAGGCATAATAAACACATAATTTGGGTGACTATATTGGAATGAGTTTATGTATGGATAAGTGAGGGGATAATTGTATAAAAAAGTGTTTAATTAATGAGTAAAGCCATGATGAAAGAAGCTTGATTTTCTATAAGATTGCACCATTGGTCAATATATAAATGTATGAATGCATTCTCTCAAAATGGGAACAAAAAATAAATGGGATTTGATATAGATATGTGAATTTCATAATTTTATTTTTCTCATAATTTGAGTTGCATGTGAATCCTAGAATGATCATGTATCTCAAAGTATGTAGAACTCACAAACATGTAAAGTAGCTATTTAGGCATACAAATATACCCTAGGTCCATATAAATTTATGCACCCTATTTAATGCCATCATGTAAGCCTATCATTGGGAATGAATGCTTCATAGGAACCTACAAAATAGAGGAAAAGTATGTCATGCATAATTTTTATCAAGAAAGTAAAAGTGAGAAATTCTACAAGTTGAATTTGATTATAAATGATAATTAGTAGATGAGAGAGAGGATGAAGTAGGCTTAGATAGATTTTGTTTGTATAAAAATTGGTAATACTCTACCTCACTTGGTGATCATGGGATGAGAATGCACTTAGGGAACTACCATGTCATCTAATAATGATCCTTTTGGTCATAGTGATGACTCTTTATGTAGCAATTATCACTACCTAGAAGTTTAATTATAGGAATTTTAGTGATAGAAAATGCCCCCTTCAATAATTTGTATCCATAAAATACAAGGGGTTGAAGGGGATGAAAAAATAATACATAAATTATAAATTTAAGCATGTAAATCATGTAAAGTAGAAAATATAATAAAGTGCATCATGTAATAAATAGGTAAAACTTGTTGAATGATAATCATGGTAAGAACATGGGTTGGAGATATCTATAGTGTGTTTTCCATACACACTCCCTTTGAATAGTCCATGCTAACTTAGATGGGTTCCCCATGTCCTTCCATTCAATTGTATTAGACTGTAGATCCCTCCCAAGTCCTTAGGTACCTCATTTTTAAGTTTTAACTCACCTCTAGTGACCCATGTAGCTCAAAATATGAGCTATAAGTATAATAGTGATGAGAAGGATTTTTTCCTCAATCTCTAATATATTAGTGTTAATTTTAGCCTCTTCATTAGTTCATAATTAAGTCTATGGCCCTTTTAAAGGAGAATTTGGTCACATGATCATTAGTTTAGAGGCTTCATTTTCCCACAAGTCCACTATTTGTGTGTACACTAAATGTAGGGTAAAATAATAAAATAATTTATGCTTCTATTCCACACTTAGTTTCACTTTTATCATAGTAAAAGAGAATGCAATTTAAACAATAAGATAATTACAAAACTCTATTATCAACACCCTCTTCATGTCATGTATATCCTTGTAATTGGTTGATGGAGAGGATGAATGTAATTTCTTAGAAATTTCAATGACATAACCTTATCCTATAATTCTTTTCCTTGAAAATGACTCGAGGGTAGTTTGATTTGATGAGGATGAATGGATGGTTGAGATTGGTCTAGGGTGGATGTTTAGGATTGCTTGAGAGAAAAAATGAATTTGAATTTAGGAGGAAGAAAGGATTTAATGCTAGTGGTTGGTGAATATAGGGCTAGGATTGACTTGATTAGATGGATGCTTGTTGAGAGGCCACTCCACCCAACACCCACAAAACACAACAATAGATACCAACATAGAAAATGTAGGATAAAGAATAACTCACTTTCAATTACATTCAAAAAATAGAACTATAGATTTAGAAATTACAATGCTACAACCACATGGGATTGATTCATTACAACCAAAACCAACTCTGTAAAGAAAATCTATTGTTGAGAGCCACAATTTGCACTAATGGAGCCATTGCCTATAGCCTTCATTAACCCCTTTTATTTTGTCCCAATAGTCAGCCTAGAATATTATGAAAGGTCCGCCTTTGTTTTGGCACCCAAAAGTCTAGCCATTCATTTTTCCTAACCATGAAGATATTATATCAAAATTCACTTTTGGTAGAAAAACTTCCTAGAGCCATAACTTTTGATTTGGGTGTCCAATTGGCTATTATAACATATCGTTGGAAATCTCTCGATGAGATAGATAAAACTAAAATTGTCTAAAGACAATTTCATCCATTTTTTGAGTTGTTTTGAGGCTTTTAAGGTTTCCAAACTTGATTTTGAAATTGTATGGAGAAATTTCTCGAGAAAAAAACTTTAATATCTCCCAAACGGTATAGGATATTGAGATGATTCTTTTTTTCATTGGATGTGTCTTTTAATTCCACTCCTTGGGGTAAATTTCTAGGTCCATATGAGCTTGTTTAGGCCAACTTACCAAAAATAGTAAGTGATCATTTTTGACATATTCTGACTTCTAACTGCCTTAAACCCCTTAAGTTCCATCATGGTACTCATCAAAAGAAAATAAGGAAAAACATTTTTATTAGGTGATGCAAGATTTTCGACCCCTACACCACTGGATGCTCCTGCATCATTGTGGAGCTACAAGAAGTGTAGATAGTGGCAAGAATTGATGATCAGTGGGGTCATCCCATAATAATGGGTCCCAAACTTGGGACATCAAAATTTCAATCTCGGATGCAACTAAAAACTTAATAACACCTTCATTCAAAGGTATGTCAAAAAGTACCTTTGCTCAAAGGTGGACCTTTGTCCAAAGGTTGAAAATGTAAAAAAAACTTCAAACTAAGGTAATTTCCAAAAAATAGAAAATAAGGGACCTTCGAACGAAGGTCCCTTTTATTCCTTTTATGTAAATTTATAGAAAATGAATAAAAAGGGACCTTCATTCAAAGGTCCCTATTTTTCCATATTTGGAAATTACCTTCATTTGAAGATTTTTTTACATTTTTTTTATGGGAACGATATACCTTTGAATGAAGGACCTTCAAACAAATGGCCTTAGGTAGGCACTTTCAATTTTGCTTCAAATTTTCCTTAGATGTTCTAGTTTCAAACCTTGGGTTGGACCTTCAAATGAAATTAACTTGACAAGATAATTTGCAAGATCATAGTCCTTAAAATAAGCTTTCAAACAAGTATAATTCTAATATATTTTTATCATAGTCCTTAAAATAAGCTTTCAAATAAGTTATGCATTATGACATACACCTATGTCCAAATTATAATTAACTTGACTTAAAAAATTAATTAAAAAAAACCATGAAAAAATATCCATGCACTAGATATTGATGTTACTAATCTATATTTTAAAAAGAATTTTATCGAAGTTTCTAGAAAAAAGTTATGCTTTACGACATAAATGCTATTTTTTTTTAAATATTGTTTACTATAAAAAATAATTTATTAAAACTTATGTAAAAAATCACAATTTATTTTTAAATAAATAAAAATATATATATTTAGAATCTACACATAAATTGTCACAAATTAATATTTTGCATCATCTTCAAATTATTAATGGATTAGCTACTATAAGTCTCTTAAAGTGAAGATTTAGTTTAAAATAATGATTTAAATGTCCTACTTTGACCAAAAAGTGGGACTCATTATTATCGGATTACCTAGTGGCTCTACCTAGGTGCATGTGCAAGGTTTTGAAGCCCCTTCACATTGGCCACGACTAAGGCTAGTCAATTGTGAGAGGACCAGGGGCTAGAAAAAAAATAGCCCTCCCTAATGGTTGTAATTTGGATCACCAAAATATGGAGCACTACCAAAAAAAGCATCAAAAAAAAGTTTGAAAACAATGTTATTTTTAATTTCACTACTTTTAGAAAAAACAATGCCACCAATGGAAAAAAATCATTGGAAACCTACTCAAAGGTTGAAAAAATAACACCAACTAGTTTTCTATGCAAGAGCTATATGGAATTTTGTAGAATATACAGTCTAGTAGAAATCTATATGAAGGTATGAATTTCATAGAAATGTACAAAAAATTCTTGCACAGATTTAAAAGCCCTTTAAAATTGGTAACTTTTTTGTCTTAGATTTTGGAAAATTGATAATTGATCTTAGGGTTTTTAGATGTTTAGAGTGGATAGTGAGATTTGTTTCTTTAGGAGGCCTTCTATAAAACCATAAGGTAAAAACCCTCAAAGTTTGAGAATGGGTTTGTTGATTTTGAGCTCTAATATCATGATGGATAATTGATGGAACCCCAAGTATAACAATATACCAAAAAAAGCTCAAAAAATTTTCACAATTGAGAGGTGTGAAGAAAATTACTATTTCTCCTCACAAAAAGTATAATTATATAATGACATACTAAAAAACATAACCTTTCTATATTAGCAAAGGAAAATCCATAAAGCTAATAGGATTGTGCCAAGTGTCTTAATCCTATGAATTGAGACAAAAAGGAAAAAAATAACCTAAGTAAGCTTAAGACTGTAGAAGAGGAGGATTTGCTACTCATGAGTTCTCTTCATTCAGAGAGCTTCACAGGGTGAATTGCCCTAAACTACCTCAAGGAACAATGCAGAAGTTTTAGAATCAGAAAGAGCAAGTCACGAAGATTCTCTAGACAAACTGACGAGCTCTTGGCCAAAGGACGTTAGTGCGGCGCACTGGCGTCCCAAAGATGCACTGGCATCTCATACAAACCAGAGAATGAGAATGTCTCAAAAAATGCCTAAATGACTGCTAGCTATCGGGTTGCTAAGAGTTTATAAAACACGATAAAGTAGTAAAATGTAATAGAACTGAAACAAAGTGAAATAGAAATGTTAGAGATAAGGAGAAGAAAGGAAAGAAATACTTACAACCACATGAGTGATGAAGCCTCCACCAAACGAATGTCTTCAAAACCTGTGTCTGTAAGATCTGGAGAAAGTGTTGGGGCTGTATAGGGGTTTGCCTCAGTCAAACCCCCGTTTTGGTGTTCCCACCTCCACAGACAACCAAGAAGATAGAGAGAAAGAAAAATAGAAATGAACAAAGCACATGGTGAAAGCAAAACCCACTCAGGAGTAGAACCCGCACCACAAAGTAAGAGTGATAAAAGAAAACCCTGCTCAAGGAGAACCCGTATCACAAAAGAGGTGATAAAAGCAAACCCCGCTCAAGGAGGAGAACCCGTATCACCAAGTAAGTATGAAAATATTAGGGGATATGGAACCCTAGGATGCTCACAAATGAAAAGAAAAGGAGATAGAGCTATAAGGAGTGTTGTAAAGAGAGCTTGAGAGAGCTTGAAGCTGCTACAACAAGCTATATGAAGCTGTGCAAGCAAGTGATGGAGTGAGGCTAAAAGCTAGAATGAAGCAAGAGAAGTGCAAATAAGACTTGGAAGAAGTTAGAAGATGCAAATGGATGGAAAGAATGGATTAAAAAGGAAGAAAAGAAGCTTCTTGGGTAGTTATAGGGAATCCCAAGCCGTTTTCATTAATAAACTTAGTTGACAAGTGGAAAACATGCTTGGAAACGGTCATCTGAGCATTAACATGTCACAGGATGCTAGCGTGGTGTGCAAACATCCATGCGATGTGCTAGTGTATGGACAAGTCATGCTACAAAACAATGTGAATGGGAAAAGCACAAAGTTCAACACAAAGCTAACACGCAAGGGTGGCTATTGAAAAGGGGTGCTGGAGCATCTTGAGAAGGGAAAGAGGTTGATGCAAGGGCTAAAATGAGCCTAATCAAGATGCTAAGGGAGTGGACACTAAAGCACATGCAAGAATGTATGTGAAATTGCAAGGGGTGCAATTTTATGACTATATAAAGACTAAAGTGTGAATGGGTCCTAAATTCTAAGTGGTTAGATAAAGTACCATGTTCACACCAATAGATGCTTTAGTGATGTCTTATAAAATTATTTTTGGAGCTTATTTATCCTCAAATAAGTCTTCACCAACTTCTTTATATATTTCCAATAGGCCTTATATAATACAATTCTTTACAAGTGGAAGAATTATAAAGAGAAGGATTACAAAAACTCCCATAAGGCTTATTTATTAAATGGGCTGACCATTAGGATGTGACACCCCCTTTAAGCATTATTTTGAATTTAGAGAATTCAATCTTACATAGAATTTTAAACAAAATATCTACAAGTGATATTTTGTTTGACAAAAGTGCAAGGAAATATCTCTAATTTGAGATTTTTATTGAATGAAGAAATATTTCCATTGATGTTTTTATCCTTTGATGGTGAGCATGATTTTTTCAATATAGATACACCATTGGTTATGACAAAAAGTGTGTCAATAAAATTAATTCCTATTTAAATATCATGTAATTGTTGAACAAGGGGTGAATCAATATTCCCTAAAATTCATTAACTTAAAAGTGCATTCAAAGCATCTCAATGAACTTGCATAAATGGAAATGAACAATTAAAGGATGCATCACAAAAATCAACATAAGAATGCTATATTCACATGGAAAACAACCCTTGAAAGGGAAAAACCATGGTGAGGATTAGCTCGTAATATATCATAACCAGTTACAATAGATTACAAGAGGCTCACTGCCTAAGGGGCTCACTATCCAGAGGACTCACTATCCAAAAAATAGGAGGGATCATTGCCCAAGGAAGATAAATTCTTCTAGAATTACAAAAGATATACAAAAGGATGGCTCACTACCATAATTTGAATTGCTTATAATGCAACAACTATATGTTGAAGATACAGTTCTAGTTAGGCTCAAAAAACAAACTTAACACACTCCATTCATCATTTTTACAAGATCACCACTATCACATTTCACACTTCACTACATACCTCACATCTCTTATCTCATAATACACACTAAATTGACCTTCTATTTATATGTATATACTCCATGAACAATCATATCATCAACTAGGTCAGCCTAATTAGATGAAACATGTGACACCATAACCTATCATCTCAAAACTCCATCATACATACCTTGTAGAAGTAATCAATACGTGTTCTTCATCAAGATAGGTTGGAATGACCTATGGATACTCCTATGATTCCACTTCATACACAATTTTTTTTTGCATGAGCCCAAAACCCTTAGGTTGGCACCACACAACAAAATTGGTGAAGCAACAACTGAATGAACCAACTGTTCATCCCAAAAATTGACACACAGACCACCAAAGAAATTGACACTCAAAATGAAAACACATCTAACATCTTCAAGCACTTCCTAAAATCCACACAACACAATGATCATCTGTGGTGGAATGTGAAGCTTTCCAACATGAACTCTGCAAAATTGTAATTGTGTCTCTGCTTAGCCCAATACTTTGTCATCAATATCTTCTAAGTACTACGGAAGACATAAAACATTTTTGGATATAGAATCCTTTAAAACATATCATTATCACCTCAAAACCTCATGACAAGATATTGCAACTTGTGGAGCAATGTAGACCACAAAACTGATGCTTTGTTACATCACTATCTCAGTCAAACACTTAGCCAATTTCCCAAAAAAACTTGATCTACTTCAGAATATATACATACTGATATACCATCACTTAGATACAATGGTTTTCCATCAATGACAACACCATACATCATCATTCTCATGTTTACAACAATCTCCCCCTTTGTCATTGATGGAAACACACTTCTCTACTTCACTCCCCCTTTTACATCAAGGGAAAAGGGTAGTAAATCTACATTTCATCCCATTACTGATCTATCTACATGAGAATAGCTCCCCCTATCTATGTTATCCATCACTAGAAAGACAAAATTGTACTATAACACCATCTACTAACTTTGTAAATGTACACTGATATCAAAAATTTACTATACAATTCAAAAATGAACACATTAACTGGATGAGGGTAATATACCATGATATGATGCCTTTAATTTTTCAAGGTGTTCCTCCCAATCCTTCTTGGAAACCTCCTAATCCTTCTTGGAAAAATCTAGCATGTAAATCTAATTTTCAAACTGCATATAGAAGTCTTCTCCTTCTTTCCAAGAACTAGGTACTGTTGTCTTCTGGACAACCTTCTCCACATTGGCCAAAACTCTAGTTAAAGAAGTAAGCCTTACACTTACCATAGCTTGAATCTGACTATACTGCATAATGATTTTCTCTTTTTGTTCCTACAATAAGAAGAATTGACCATGCACATTTTCAATAACTGCTCTAGTTGCTCCATCCCCTTCATCCACTAGATCATACAGACTAGAGGCCTGAGTAATTTGAGACTCAACTGAGTTGATTTGATCATTTATGCTCTTTGTAGACACTGGCCATTTTAAACAAAATAGAAATAATTGTTTGGATTCCTCCAAACACTTTTGAGCATCCTTCACTTGTTCCCTTACAACTTGGTGTGAGTAGTACCATAGTTATCTGAGGCATCAACTAGTCTCTTATCATCCAACTTCTTTGTTGCTTACCTTTCAATCTTCTCTTCTAGACTAGCAAAGTACTCAATAGAATCTAGCAATAATTTCAACTGTTGTACACTTGATAAATAAGTATCAATGGATACTTCGAGAAGGGCTTCTTGCAACACCTTGACAACTTCATCAAGCAAATTTGTCCTCTTTTGGTGAGTTTTAAGTATCTCCTTTCTTGTGGAGGCTTGAAATACATCACCAAGCTGCAACTTATGGAGAGGAGAGATCCTATCCATATCCTCTTGACCTTGTTGCATAGGAATTTGTAACAATTGTGTAGACACCACTAGTTGAAACTATAACTGCATATCTAAAAGATCTTTGAATGAATCTTTGGAGGCTTCAGAGGATTCACAACCTGTTTTAGTGTTTTCTTCTTCTTGTGTACCATTCTTCTCCTTCTCTCCACTTCTAGAACACTCTTATGCAATCTTCTCAACTTTCAGAGGAGGGAAAGTTTGTTCCTTTTGAGCTTTAGTCTTCTCTAGGACTCCTTGCTCATATTCTTTGCTCTTCTCAGTAGTTATCTCCACATCCAGAGGGGTGTTATCTGTCAACATATCTTCTTGCTCATGATGCTCATTGATTAGCTCATTTATTTTTGGGAGGGATGTGTCTAGCTACAATTGATCTTCATCACTCAGAGAGGATACCAATTCTTTAAGAATACTTCCAATTGCTCACAATGTTTCTCTCCTTAAATTTTCTATATCATCCTTGTCTTTACCCATAAGAGTATTTACTCTTCATTTTGTCTTGAATTTTTTGGCACACAACTAAGACAACTTAGCTCTTTCCTCATGAGATAATGAGGAACCAATCTTCTCCAAGGAAAAATTTTTCATCTTTGCATTTTCAAAAATTTCCCCTTGTCTTCTTGCACTCAACACACCTTTTAAATCATCCAATAACTGATCCTCTATCTCACCTAGGCCAACATTAAATGTCACCATGTATTTGACAATGACCTCTTCAATTGTTTCCTTATGTACATTATTGGCTTTTAGATACATTTTAGCTATATCCTTCAAGATTCCAAACTCTTCTATAGCACTAATAGTGCATCAAACTTCATAAGACTATGCTTATAGATCAAAGGGGTCTCCTCTTTCTTCTTTCCTTTTTCTATACCGGTCTCTTCCTGAGAGACTTTTTATTTCCTTTTTTGGACCAATTGATGTTCTTCCTCTTCCTCTTCTTCTTCTTCTATATTGATATACCTAAATCTTATTTCTTTTTCTTTCTTTCTTCTCTTTAGATCCTTTTGTTGCTCAGGAAGGATAGATGTTTCTATCTTCTTTGAACCTCTTGTTGGTTTTGTTCTGGAGGGCTTTGTAATACTAGGTGTGGAGGTTGAGGTCCTACCTAACCTTCTTGTTCTTGGTGAAGTCTGCAAAAGAGTATATGTGCCTTTGGATTTCTCTATAGGGTCCATAGGGGTACCAACTCCTTTTCCAACTCAACTTCCATCTTTTCAACCTTGTCTTCAATATCCTTCTTCATCTTTTCCAGGTTCTCTTTAATTGATTTCTTTTTATAAGTACCAAACCTTTCAATTGTTGTATCCCTATGTTTACTCAATACACTCTTTATAAGACTAACTCATTCAGACTCATCTACATCATAAGGCAACTCTAGAACCCAAAAAATTATGGGTTCAACTGCTTCTATGTAGCAGTAATTTCTGCTAACCATAAATGTTTGATTCATTCTTATACTTGTCCACAAATTTACTTGGAATCCTTTCTCTCTCTTGCACCTGAGCTTGAAAAGGTTTCAATAATCCCCACAACATTGAATTACAAGACTCTTTACTAGGAAATATCCTCAAATGGTCTCTAATTTGAATAGCTACAAGGATATTATCTTGCCATACTACATTCTTCACTCTGGGAAACTCATTGAGAAAGTAAAACATTAAGCAAATGATAAGCGTACCATAATGGAAAAGGGTATTTTGACTCCTTAGTATTTTGTAAATTTTCCAACAATTATAATTGCAGGAGCTCACAAAGATCAAAGCCTTTGCCTTCTTGCACCATCTGATAAGCCATGTGTATTGTAGTGGCAGTGAAAAAATTATCTCTATTTGTGTAAAATATCTTGTAACCAATCATCATTGTAGCATATTTGACCGCTGGATCTTCAATGTCATTCATTGTTAGGGCATGCTTGTCAAACTTGGATTTGATAAACTTCATCACTGCTTCATTGTTTACTGTCTTCAATATTAGGACAGGTCTTGAGGAGCTCAAATCAATAACAATCCTAATCACCTCTTTGGTTATCATATGCAACATGTCCAACCACATGAATTTATCATGAATTCTGCTTAGAACATAATTCACCCACTCATTATCATAGCAAAAATTAGGAAATTCTATCCACACATCCAACTATTTCTTTGTCAAGTTGGCATACTCTGGTTTCAACTTGAAATCATCTCCAATTAGCACCTTTCCCCTAAACTCTGCTAGTTTCAAGTGATCATATTCATCCATCTTCAAATGAATGTAAATTCGTGCATCTTGTATGTGCAACAAATTTGAAGGAACCCTAGAGAACACCCCTTCTTTATCCATTTCCATTGATTTGTACAGATGCTTCTTAAATTTAGGCCTCGACCTCTCAAGCACATCAATACCCTGAGGAGTAAACATTATGAACTTCTCTAAGATAGGGTTTGCAGGAAATTGTAAATATCTCATAGAAATTTTCTAATAGGGTTTCATTTAGATCCCATTTTCTCTGCTCTCCTCTTCAAATTATTGAACACAAAAATCTTTTAGAATGTGAAAAATGAAATACAAACACTTTATTTGTGACTTTAAAAGCACATTAAATGAAATAGTGAAAAGTTACGTCAAATATTGTAAAGCCTTCACTGTATCATCACAAGGACTCCCAAACATTCTACAAATCTCAACACCAAGATATTTCTCACCAGATATTTCACCAATGGATCAAGAAAACCAGCCTATACATGCACTGGTATGCTAAAGACACCAATCTCATCTTTGGTAGGGAGGGATTTAGAAAGTTTTTTGTTAAAAATCCCCCTAAGCCAAATGCTTTCTACTAGTTTCCAGAGGAAACATCTGCACCAAAATTTGACATAGGCTCATTCTTCACATCATTCTCTTCCTTTTTCTTCTAGATCTTGTTCATCTCCTTCTTTAACTTAGCCAAATCAATCTTCTTTTGTGGAATGGATGGTTTCACATTATTTCCTCTGAAATTTACTTAGTTGTGTCCTGGTTTATTACATTTATAACATGTGGCACTTTGTTGTGGAGCAAACTTACTTCTTTCCATTTGCATTCAGAAGCCTTATGCTCAAACCCATTACATGTGTAACAGTAACTAAGGAATGATTGAGGCATCATACCATTATTGTAACTATTCATCATCAGTCTTCTACATTCACTAGCCTTATGACCAAATATATTTCATGCATATCATTTACTAGAAAATGATTGAATTTTTTTATTCATCCTGCTTCTACATTCTACAACTCTATGTCCAAATTTATTGCAATAATAATAGTAACCGTTAAAAGATGGGTACCCTTGTGTAGTTGGTTATCTGATAGGAGGTCTCTTGAAACATTTCTTTTGGTTCCAAATATGTTTGATATTTCTCTTCCTATCTCTAGTCTTCCTTTGTTATTATTCTCCTTTTCAACATTGTTTGGAGTCTAATTTTCCTTTGAGCTTTATCCTTTTTCAAAACCTAACCCTTCTTTGTCCTTAGAGGCCTTTGACTAGCAAGCATATCATCAAGCAAGGTGAAGCTCTTCTTGAATTTGTCTTCTTGACTCTTTTATTTCTCTAGATCTTTCCTTAAAGAAAACTTATTCTTCAAGCTTTGAGCATTCTACAGATTTGTCTTTCAACTTGGCATTCAATTAGTCTTCAACTCTTTTTCCTTCTTCAACTTGCACTTTCAGATTAGTGATTTTCTCATTTGATTGTTTAAGTTGCTCATTTGTTTCCTTTAGTTTCTCTTTAACTTTCTTGACTTGATTCCTCAACTTCTTAATACATTCATTTGCTTCCTTAAGTGTTTCTTTCATATCTCTATTCTCACATTATGCTTTATCTAGGTCATCAAGAGCAGATTTGAGCTCTCCTTCCATATCAAATTCTTAGTCTTATTTAGTAAACCCTTCCATAATAATTTCTTCTAGAGGGATAGGATACCTCCTAGTTGTCATGTGTTCAACATCCAAGATCTACCTCAATAGCTAAGAAAATTAAAGGAGCCTTTCTTTGATACCAATTATTGAACACCCAAAATATTGAGAGGGGGGGTGAATCAATATTCCCTAAAATTCATTAACTTGAAAGTGCATTCAAAGAATCACAATGAACTTGTAGAAATGGAAAGGAACCATTAAATCATGCATCACAACAATCAACACAAGAACACCATATTTATGTGGAAAACCCATGAAAGGAAAAAACCACAATGAGGATCAACTCACAATATATCATAATTGGTTACAATAGATTATAGGAGGCTCACTACCTAAGGGGCTCACTACAAAATGAAGATCACTTATTCCAGAATTACAAAAGATATAAAAAAGCATGACTCACTACAAAAATTTGAACTACCTAGAATGTATCTACTATATGCTAAAGATACAGTTCCAGTTAGCTTTAGAAATTTGACTTAACACACTTCATTCCTCACTGTCACAAGATCAACACTATCAAATTTTACACTTCACTATACTCCTCACATCTCTTATCTCATACTACACATTAAATTTACCTTCTATATATATGTACATATATTCTATAAACAATCATATCATCAATTAGGTTGACCTAATTAGATGAAACATGTGACACCATAACTTTTCGGCTCAAAAATCCATCACACATACCTTGTGGAAGTAACCAAAGTGTGTTCTTCACCAAGATAGGTCAATATGACCTATAGATATTCCTATGATTCTTCTTCATACATAATTTAGCTCCACACAACCCTAAAAACCTTAGGTCGACACCACACAATAAAATTGGTGAAGCAACAACTGAATGAACCAACTATTCATCCCAAAAATTGACACGCAGACCACCAAACCACTTGACACTCAGAGTGCACACACATATGACATCTTCAAGCACTTCCTAAAATCCACACAACACAATGATCATCCATGGTGGAATATTTCCAACATGAACTTTGCTATTGTAACTGTCTCTGCTTATCTCAGTACTTTGTCATCAATATCTTCTACTGTGGAAGACATAAAACCCTAAAAATTTGGATATAGATTCCTTCAACACATTGTTGAATAAACAAAATACTAAGAGGAGGGGTGAATTAGTATTTTATTAAACCATCCAATTAATATCCATCCAATTTTCAATGCATACTTATCAATTATGAGGAATGAAAGCATTAACAATCCATAACACACACAACACATGAACACTAGAATTTTTTACATGGAAAACCCAAGGTAGGAAAAACCATGATGAGGATTATCTCACAATATGTTATAACCAGTTATAAGATATTACAGAAAGGTTCACTTCCAGGAGGACTCACTGTCCAAGTGAACTCACTATTCATAGAGAAAAGAAAGATACAAAAGAGGTGGCCTCATAGCCAAAATTTGAACTGAGAGAAATGTATCTAACATATGTTGAATTCAGTTCCTTTAAGAACATAACACACTCTGATTAGTTCCGAATACAAGTCTCTGCTTTGCTTTGTATTCAAACACCTTTTCTCAATACTCACAACTTATTTGCATGATTCTGCAAGATTTCACATCACTGCTTGCATTCATATATGTTCACATCAAAAAATATCTTCATCAACTCAAATCAACCTTGTATATTTACTAAACTCAATCAAAAACATCAATTAGGTCAGCCTAATTAGATGTAGCCTTGAATTATACAAAATGTGCCTTGTCAACACCCAATTCAAATTGAAATTTCCTTCGCGCCCAAAACAATAGGTCGGCATGGACCTATAACAACCTCCTTTTCCATTCACAACATGTATTTAATATTCATAACTCTTTGCATACCTCAAGTCAGCTAGGCATAAAACCAAAAGGTAAAATACTCAAATTGATCATCACCATAGGATATATGGACCATAAAAAGTCACACCAACTAGAAAATACAATGTATTTTCATTAGAAAAAATTCTCCCAAAACCACAACATCTAACTCAAATATGCAAAGGAATGGTGACCAGTTAGATAATAGCCAGTACACAAAAAACTGTGTAAACCATATCTATCAAACTTTTGAACCACTTATCCAAAACAACCAAAATTCTAAAATAATATGCTAGTGACATCCATGAACAAAATACTAGAATAAAAAAAGTAGATTTGACAGGGAAAACAAATGCAAACCAAAATATGGGAGGGAATTACATGCTGAAGCTGTCAGTGTAGACACTTAACCGAAAGAGAATTTTACAAAATAAATTTTCTGTAACCTTCCATCATGTAGTGTTGACATCAAAGACAACCCATTAATGAAAATCTTCATTCTTTCAACAATCTCCCCCTTTGTCATTGATGGCAACATGTGCCAAAAAAAAACATTTCTCCACAAGTATCTCTCTACAAGTATCTCTCTACAAGTATCTCTCTACAAGTATATCTCCACAAGTATCTCTCCACAAGTATCTCTCCCCCTTTGACATCAAGGGAAAAGGGTGCGCCACTCAAGGAATATGTACAAACTAAACTAGCTCCCCCTTAGGAAGTTAACCAAAAACTCCTAATACATCCACTTATGTACAATGAATCTAAAGACATGAAAAACTGAAATAAATGTAGAAATAGAAATGGTCAACCCAAAGATGTTAACCCCTGAAGCTTTTGAAGAATGGCTTTCCAAGGATATTTTCCTTCTTCCCGGCTCTTCTTCATTGCTGCAAGCACACTATGTAGAGACTCAAGATTGATCAATGTTTCCTCTCCTTCTTCGACAATATTGGGTGTAGGATTTATTTTTGAAATTTTGTTAGTACTAGTAGGGGCACTTGAGATTGGTTTTTTCTCTATTTTTACTAAGTCCCTTAGCTTTGCAAGCTACTTGATAATCTCTTCCTTCTGACTCTGCAAGGTGAAGAATCTATCATGCAAGTCCACTATAGTAGTCCAAGTCTTATCATCTCTGTCTAATGTTGGATCATAAGCTTTTGATGCATTGGCTATTTGGGACTCAATTGAGTCCATTTCATCCTTTATCCCTTGTGTGGCATCTGGCCACTTCATGCAATACAAAAATAGTGTTTTTGCATCACCCTTGTAGGCTAGTACTTCCATCAAGCATTCTTCAACTTTTGTATGTGGAGATGCAAATTTTTCTATGATATCCATCAACTTCTTCTCTATAATATTTAATTCAGCCTCTATTTCTAATTGTCTTTTTATTCCAAAGGCATATTCCTTAAAGGAATCAAACAACAATTTGAAATTTTCCATCATAGGTAAAGATGTACCAACATTAGTTCCAGGAATGATCTCCTACAATGCCTTTACGACCTCATCTATTCATTCAATGCTCTTTTGATATGTTTCAATGACCTCTTTTCTTGTAGATGTACTAAACACATCACTTAGCTGCAATTTGTGTATAGGAGGTATTTTTTCTAAATCAACACTACTTTGCTACATGGGCAACTCCAACAATTGAGAAGAAACGACTAATTGAAACTTCCAGTGTTTTGAAAATAATCCTTTCAAAGGATTACTAGACAAGGATTCATCGAAGGGATTAGGTAAATCCTTAGAATTCTCTACTTCTTCATTCTTTCCATTATCAAAAACTTCTTCTTCTTCTTCTTATTCTTCCTTTTCTTCTTCTTCAACATTTTCTTCTTCACCAGATATTTTGTCTTTATCTTTTTCTTCATCTCCTTCATCCTTGTTCTTATTTCCTTGTGCATTATCTTCATTTGTATCACCTACTCCTTCTTGATTCTCTTCATCCTCATGCCTTTTCTCATTAACAATATCATGCTTCTTAACTTCACTGGTGCTCTATTATGTATCTCTTGGAGGACTAGATGTCTCTATGTTCCCTTGATCTATAGTCTTCTAAGTTACCAGAGGAACAAAAATGTCATCCTTTGTGGTTTCCTCTCTAAACTCAACAATACCCTCATCTTCAACAATCTCTTGCATTGGCTCATCTGTATTCATAAGAATATTATCAAGAATTTATTCTGTATTAGTAGCACCTATGTTTTCATTTGTCGGATCTTGTCCCTTGCTAGTAGAGGAAAAAAAAATCATGCCATACTTCTGTGCAATATTAGTAACTTTTTCTTTTGTTTCCTTCTACATTTTCTCAATTTGATTTTGATCTCTTCCCATTAGAAGTGTCATCCTTCATTTCGATTTGAATTCCTCGCTAAGTACTTGGGCTAGTGTGACCTTGTCAGCATCAGATAGAGAAAATATAGTTTTCTCCACAACATATGATCCAAGCTTCTCTTGCCTTTCTTTTGCTTCTTTTATTCTTTCCAACAATATTTTCCACACAACATCAGGAAATTTCTTCCTAATTTTTTCCATATCTTCCTCCATTGTGATAATGAATTTGATGATTGCTTCTATCATTGTGGCTCTATTCTCCTCATTTTTCTTTTCATATAATGTTGTATTTTCTTCCAACTTCTCATCATGCAACATACCTTTGAATAATGTCTCCAAACTGAGTGATCTTTCCATAGGTGTCTTCTTTTTCTTCTCAGGTTCTACTGTGTTTGATTTCTTTTTCTTTCTTTCCTTCACCTGCTTATGTACATGTATCTGAAAGGACTCTTTTTCCTTCTCAACTTCATCATCAGAAGTATCATAAATATCTGTATCATAAATATCTATTCTCTATTTCCTTGAAACAACACCACTTATTTTGAAAGTCACTAGAGAGCCTTCTTCTTCTTCCTCTTCAGACTATACAATCAAGTCCTTTTCTATCCTAGCTTTTTCTTTTACTCTTTTGATGTAGTGGAAGTAGAGGCTGCTAGAGTAGTTTTCCTTCTCTTGTAAGAGTTGTTGATGAACTCGAGCACCCAGGATCACCTACAAAACAAAGATAAACCTTCCACACGAGAGCAGCAAGAGATAGAATGCAGGAATATAGTGCAATAACAAAATGATGTTATATCACACACTAAATGATACAATATGCCTCAACTCTCCCTTGAATTGATTGAGTTAATATGAACTCATCTAGATTAGATAGGAGCTAGATCTGAACTAGATAGAAGGGAGAGGTGAGTGCAGAATATATAGTAGAATATGGGCAAATAATTCCAAGAGGGGTAATAACTCCCAAATAACCAAATTAGGTGGGAGTTATGCCTACTTGGAAAATGCCAAATAGGTGGCATAACCTACTCAAAAAGAGACAGATGAGTGGTTTTGTGAGGTGGCATATAAGGCCAAAAGATGGTGTGAAACTCAACCACCCAAGTGTGAGTGGGAGCAACACATGTAATCGATGGATTATGCCACGTGTCCTCACATGAACCACATCTCCTATAACCTAAGGTATGCTTAATAATGTGTAGGAAAAATATTATTAAAAAACCTACACTAACACCCCCCCTTAAGCATAGCTTAGGTGGGTGAAAGGATGAAAGAATGCAAAGATGCAAATATGGGTCCCGGCTACTAGGCCATGTTAGGTACCCATGTACAAAATACTCTCTCACAAATGGAGTAAAGGAGAAAACCCAGTGGGACAAAACTCCTCCCCAAAAGAGAGAAAAGAAAACAAGTTTCCCAACACAAGAAGAATCCCATGCAAGGAAGAAGTCCCCTCCAAAATAGAAAGGATAGGAAAGACCATGTAGCCTTCCCCAAAGTAGTCAACTATGCCAATGGTTGAAGCTCGAAGCTGAATGTAGAACATGGTCCACGATCGTCGAACAATGTTCCTCCCCTTAGGAAGAAACAAAACCAAAGATGTATGCAAGATATCTTCCCATTCTTGAAAGGAATGTGAAGGAAGAATGTATGATGTCTCTAAATTTTGTTCAGGTGTCCCCACGTCAATGCTAAAAGTTGTCACCATCAAATTAGGCGTTCTAGGCCACACTGATGAAGATGAAAATCCAGAACCTAGTAGAGATGTATGTAGAACAAGATCCAAAGACTCAACTATCTTCTGTGAAGACAAAGGTGCCTCCTCCAAATGTTGTTCAAAAGTATCCTCACTCATGTCAAAATGTGATGAATGATCATATGGAGATTGAACAAGAAGATCCAAAGGTTCCTCCACAACTGAAGAAGAATCAACTTCATCAAAGAGAAGATGGATGTCATGAATAATGTCTCCCAAGTCTGAAATATGAGACTCTATGAACAAACCTGCAATGTCTGTCAAGTAGTCATCTGAAGTAGCTATGTCTGGAAGACAATGTGTATCTTGCTGCATTGAATCACAAGAAGCCATGAATGTAGCAACACAAGTATCTTCAGATGCAACAGTAGATGAAGATGTGATCTCAATAGGAGGAGAAGCAGGAAGAGAAGTCTCTTTGTCAACTAGACATTCAAGACATTTATTATCTTCAAGCTCCTCTAAAGTATCATCATCATAGGGTATATTATTAGCATCATCAAGGGGAATTAAACAATCTACAACAGGATCATCTAGGAATGGAGAGATATGATGGTCTCCAAAAATATCCCAAATCTTGGTCCAAAGTGTGTGTGGGCACTCAATATGTGAGATCTCCACATAAATATCAACACCAATATATGTACCAATTAATCCTATAATGTGATCATTATTATTACCCCAAATTGATTGCTTCCAAGGTATGTCTGGTTCAGGTATGAGCCCATAAAGGTATGGCAAGAGCTTAAGCCACTTGAGATGTGTCAGGATTCCATTCTTCCAAGACTCATAATTATCCTTATTCAACATTACCACAGAAGGATGAATAGAAAAACCCATGAAGAATCAACTACAAGATTACCCCCAAAAATTCACTCAATCATGACCCCCCCAGAAAAATATAATGGTGGCACTTTATAATTAGTGCATTTACAATTCTGGAGTTATTTTCCAGAGTTTTACAATGTCCAAAATTGGACCCAAATACTGAAAGTATAAAATAATCTCAAAATAAGAACCTAAAAATAGCACCAATATGTAGTTCTCAAAAAAATATCAACTTTCAAAAAAAGAATCACCTTGATCCAAGTTCATATGTGAAAGTTATAGCCATTTGAAGTTCCAAAAATGAGAACTGTCCTTCAGATCTGCTGATAAAACTGATTTTCTGGAAAATCTGGATCACTTGAGAAAAAATGGATCACACCACTGCAAATCCTATGAAATTATAACCCAAATAAAAAAAAATTGCTCTAAAAAAAGAGCTCGTATGACTGAATTATGGCCCTCCAAAGATTGACTGCAAAATCAAAAATGCAATTGGAGAGGGGGTCTGCTGAAATGTTTCGATTTAATTTCTGCAAAATATATAACCTGTATATAGAAACTAGCAATGACCCAGATGGTTTTTTTCTGCTGTAAACAAAACCCAGATGGCGGATTTTCTTCAAAATATACAGAAAATTTGGATCTAGTGTAAAAAAAACGCCTTTAGCAACATAAAACGACCCCAACAACCAAAAAACAGCATGAAAAGGTAGAATCAACTACTTAAGACAAGTAAAGGCATGCTGAAACCTGCAATACTGATTAAAAACTCACAAATATCTCAAATTTGAGAAGGGGCTTGCAGATCTGACGCTCTGATACCATGTAGGAGCTGAGATATAGCTCTGATACCATGTAAGAGTTGTTGATGAACTCGAGCACCCAGGATCACCTACAAAACCAAGATAAACCTTCCACACGAGAGCAACAAGAGATAGAATGCAGGAATATAGTGCAATAACAAAATGATGTTATATCACACACTAAATGATACAATATGCCTCAACTCTCCCTTGAATTGATTGAGTTAATATGAACTCATCTAGATTAGATAGGAGCTAGATCTGAACTAGATAGAAGGGAGAGGTGAGTGCAAAATATATAGTAGAATATGGGCAAATAATTCCAAGAGGGGTAATAACTCCCAAATAACCAAATTAGGTGGGAGTTATGCCTACTTGGAAAATACCAAATAGGTGGCATAACCTACTCAAAAAGAGACAGATGAGTGGTTTTGTGAGGTGGCATATAAAGCCAAAAGATGGTGTGCAACTCAACCACCCAAGTGTGAGTGGGAGCAACACATGTAATCGATGGATTATGCCACATGTCCTCACATGAACCACATCTCCTATAACCTAAGGTATGCTTAATAATGTGTAGGAAAAATAATATTAAAAAACCTACACTAACATCTCTTTCTAGGCCTTGAAAACTCATCCACCTAGGGTTCTTCTCTTACCAGAGCACTGGTATTTGTTCTCTTTGTTCTACTAGAGGTAGAAACTGATCCAGAGGGCTATTGAGTACTACGGGGAATAGTGGAAGCAGTTCTTCCTAATCTTCTAGGTCCGGCGATCCCACTTGCTATGCTTTCTTCTCCTTTTTCTTTTTCTCTCAATATTTTTTCATATGTGAATCCTTTGTCCTTGAAATTTTTATGTACCATTTTATCCACATTCCTTTTTATTTTAGGCTTTCTTAGTTCATTGTGCACTTTTATAGATTTTTCCTCATATGTTCTATGTCTTTCTTGAGTAGGGTCCTTAGAAATGCTCAACAAGATACCAACATAACCATCTACTTAATTTTTAAGTGATCTCATATCTAAGAGGTTGAATCTAGACAGTTTTGGGTTCCACAGCCTCAATGATGCATTCATCAATTTTGACCAAAAATATGATATCATCTCGATATTTCTCCACTACAAACTTGGGGATCCTCTCCTATTCATGCATTCTTTTTTGAAATACTACAAAGAAAGCAATAGGTGCCTTAGCTTGAGCTTTCATATCACCAATGCTATGTAGATGTTCAAATATTTGATGGGATACGGGCTTGCTTCTACTCCATATAATGTCACTTCTTCTTGGAAGCTCCTTCAGAAAATAGAATAGTAGAAAAACTACCAAAGAACCAAATTTGAAAGGATATTTCTTATCTTTATTTTACTTCAAGTTGTCAAAAATTTATTGTTGGAGAAAATCATACAAATCATAGTCCTTTCCCTTTTCCACCATTTCATGGGTTACATGAATTGTTGTAGCAGACAAATTTTTTTCTTTGTTTGTGTAGTATATCTTGTATCCAATGACCATAGCTACATATCTTACTACAAGATTTTGTATGGTTTTTACAGTGAGATTCCTTTGACCAAGCTATTAATTCCATCACATCTTTGTTCTTTACTAATTTTAGCACATGTACTAGTCTGGTGTCACAAAGTACAGTAATCTCCCTTATGACCTCCTTAGTTATCAATCCAGGAATGTTAGTCAATAGGAAATTTTCATGCACTCTACTCAGTGCAATTCTCACATACTTGAGCTCATCGTCAGAGGTGAAGCATGGAAACAACTACCAGACATCCATTTTCTTCTTCACTAGGTTTTCATATTCAAGTTTGATGTTAAAATATTTAATCAAGTGGTCTATCCACAACTCTGTGCATTTTTTATGGTTGTATTCTTCCATCTTCTCATGAATGTGCTCCCTAACATCCTCAGTAAGAAAAACCCTATATGGAATACTCGAAAATGCACCAAAAGGGTCATTCTCAAACACTTTCATGGGATTTTTCTTGAATTTTGGTTGGGATTTCTCACTCAAATTTACTATTGTAGGTGTTTCCATCTCTACTAAATTCAACTGATTCAAAAAAATTCTATTTCAACTTTGGACAATGATAAATACCTTTTTCTTGCTCAACCAGAATTAGGGTTCAGATGCTTTGCTTCTCAAATTTCCTTCGGACTCTTGAATTCACCTCAATTTGTACTCCTTGCTCCAAATGGATAAAAGTGAATAAAATCGACAAGGGATAGGTATATAATCCTTTCAATTTTTCCCTAAATTCACATTTAATACACCAAAAAGTAAAGTTGGTAAAACTTTCTCTATGCAACAGTGAACCTTAAATTACTCCAAAAAACTTTGAAAATGTATATTTTCTTTTGAGGTTTTCTCCAAAAGATCCATTTTGTCCATATCTATCTCATATCTTCATGTTAAGCCATGAAACCTCATAATGGTAGGGGATTATGTGATTTTCTGTTAATGCTCCCCCTAAGCCAATGCCTAGATTCAATTCCTAAAGGAATCATCTGCACCAGAGGGTGGTGTAGATTCATCTTTAATCTATGATTCTTCCTTATTCTTAGGTTCCTCTTTCTTTCTCCAATTTTTTTCCATTTCATTATTTACTTCAATCAGATCAATCTTTTTAATTGGTTCATTTCTCTTTATTGGATTGTCCTTCCTTGAATTTTTGTTTCTTCAAAATCTAGCAATATGTCTAGGTCTGTTGCAACTGTTGCATATGATATTTCTCTGAGCATTATTCCTTTCATTCATTCTAGATCTGCATTGATTAGCTTTATGTCCAAATCCATAACATGTGTAGCAATAACCATTGAAAGATTAAATCATTCTACCACTATTGTATGCATTCATCATTTGAATTCTACATTCATTTTCTCTATGCTCAACTCTCTTACATGTAAATCATTGACCAATAAAGCATGGGACATTTTGATTCATTTTTCTTCTACATTCTACTGCTTTATGTCTAAATTTATTGCATGAATAGCAAATACCATTAAAAGATGGGTACCTTTGAGCATTTGGTTGTCTGACGAGGGTTCTTCTAACATTGTTTCTTAATTTGATTCCAAAACTTTCCATTGTTGTTCTTATCTTTATTCTTCTTAACATTAGGCACCTAATATGATTTTGAGATTTCTCCTTTCTCAAGTCCTAAACCACCTTTATCTTTGGATGTTTTTTGTCCTGCAATTAACTCATCAAGCATTGAAGAACTTTTCTTGAATTTGTCCTTATGAATTTTTTCTTTCTCTAGGTCTAATCTTAGATTTACCACTTCTTGTTCAAGCTTTGTACATTCATTAGTTTTTATTTTTACCATTGCATTCATACATTCCTCAATTCTTTTCTTTTCTTCCACTTGAAATTTCAGTCTGATGATGTTCTCATTTGCTTGTTTCAATTGTTCATTAACTTCCTTATGTCTTTCTATGAATTTCTTGATTTTCTCTCTCAATTTTTTGATGTAGTCATTTGATTCTTTAATATATTCTTTTAGAACTCTATTTTTAACTTCAATTTTTTTAAGTCTTCAAGAGAAAATTTGAGTTTTCCATCTTTTTCAAACATGAAATCTTCTTTTATGTATCCAATAGCAGAAATCATTTCCTGATCCATGTGCTCAAATTACAAGATCTTCCCAAAGTGGTTAAGCTTCTTCCAAGGAACCAATCTCTAATACCAATTTTTGAACACATTTGAGAGGGGGGGTGAAGCAATATTCTATTAAACCATCCAATTAATATCCATCCAATTTTCAAAGCACACTTAACAATTATGAGGAATGAAAGCATTAACAATCCATAGCACACAAAACACATGAACACCAAGATTTTTTACGTAGAAAAACCAAGGTAGGAAAAACCATGGTGAGGATTAACTCACATTATGTTTAATTGGTTATAAGATATTACAAAAAGGCTCATTGCCAAGAGGATTCACTATCCAAGTGAACTCACTGTTCATAGAGAAAAGAAAGATACAAAAGAGGTGGTCTCACATCCATAATTTGAACTGAGAGAAATGCATCTAACATATGCCAAATTCAATTCCTTTGAAATACATAACACACTCTAATAAATTCAGAATACAAGTCTCTAATCTGATTTGTATTCACACACCTTTTCTCAATGCTCACAACTTATTTACATGATTCTACAAGATTTCACATCACTGCTTGCGTTCAGATATATTCACATCAAAAAATATCTTCTTCATTAACTCAAATCAACCCTGTATATGTACTAAAATCCATCACAAACATTAATTAGGTCAGCCTAATTAGATGTAGCCTCAAATTATACAAAACATGCCTTGTCATCACCCAATTCAAAATAAATTTTCCTTCACGCCCAAAACACAAACAATATAGGTTAGCATGGACCTATAACAACTTCATTTTCCATTCACAACATGTATTTAATCTTCATAACTCTTTGCATACCTCAAGTCAGCCAGGCATAGAAACAAAAGGTAAAATACTCCAACTGAGCATCACCATAGGATATGTGGACCACAAAAAGTCACACCAACTAGAAAATTCAATGTACTGTCATCAGTAAACATTCTCCCAAAACCAAAGTGTCTAACTCAAATCCATGAAGTAATACATACTAGTTAGATAATAGTTAGTACACAGAAAAATATGTAAACCATATCTGCCAAACTTCTGTTGTAACTTTTGAACCACTTATCTAAAACAATTAAAATTGTGAAATAAGTTGCATCCATGAACAACATACTAGAATCACATAAGTAGATTTAATAGGGAAAAAAAATGTGAACCAAAATATTAGACGATATTGTGTGCTAAAGCTGTCAGTGTAGACACTTAGTCGAAAGAGAACTTTGCAAAATAACTTTTCTATAACCTTTCATCGTATTGTGTTGACATCAATACCAGCTCATTAATGACAACCTTCTTCATTCTTTCAACACATGTAGCATTATCACCTCAAAATTGCATGACAAGATATTGCAATGCAGAGCAATGCGGACTAGAAAATTGATGCTCTATTACATCACTATCTCAATCAAACACTTAGCCAATTTCTCAAAAACACTTGGTCTACTCTAGACTATATGCATACTGGTATACCATTACTTCTACAATGGGTTGCCATCAATGACAACACTAGACATCATCATGCTCATGTTTCCAACAATAATATATTTTTAAGTCATATTGATTCTTTAACTCTTCTAATGATGTTGCTATTTCTTTTATTTTAGTAGAAAAGGGTCACAATAGGCTTTTTTGAGTTTTTAGGACAGATATGAAGAAATATCCCACCAATATCTTATTAAAATATTAATTCTTTGTGTCTTATATAATGAAAATTCCTTTATTCTTACCAATGCCCATAGATCTTTCAAGTGCCAAGTTAATGCTTCTAAAAATGGAAGAAGAAATATAGAGGAAGAGATACAAGGTTCCCATAGGGAATACATATAGAGAGCTAATAGGAGGTTTTATTTTTTTGAACACTCCCCCTCAATGGGGCTACACATTATAATAGAGGCATTTTGAAAAGGATTTGTTTTGTTGTTTTTGGGATTCAAGCATAGATTATATGATCACAATATATGTTCCACTAAATAATAATTTTAATAAAACTAGATAGTAATTCTATGATGATAAAACACTTTTCCCATAAACTTAATGCACTTTATTTTGAACATGAGCCTTTAGCAAGAGAAGAAATACCTTTGGTTATCACATAATAAAGTGGGAATTGCACTAGTACCTACATGAAAATATCCCAATAATATCCTAATCCATAGTTTATTATTTTGTTTTTTAAAGTTTCAATCCATACATTTGATTTTATTGTCACCATATTTATGAACACATAACAAAACACAAATTTACTATCAATAGAATCACCTCATTGTTAGTATCATAATAACCATACAAATTTAAATTTTTAGTGTAAGAATTATAAAGATCATAATTGATTTTATAGTTTTGATATACCTTTAATGATATTTTTAAATTTTAAATAATGAATAAGATGTATGCATATCAAATAATTGACCCAATTTACTTTTACTTGTGAGTTAGAAAAACTAGACTACTTGTAATAAATCATCTACATATAACATAATTGTAGTAATCTAATTTTTAGAATGAAACATAAATAAATTATGGGTAAGATAGAAATTTATGAAAATTATTTCCAAGCTCTAAGAGCTTTGTTTAAGTTCATAAAAATAACATTTTATAATCTAGAGTGAATTACCTTGTGACTAGTTATGACTTATATATGTTGATTCTACTATTCTAATCATAATTGATTGTATATAACCATAAATATTTAACAATATTTGATGATGGGATTTCAAGATCTCAAATTTGGATTTAGAGTGACATTCTAATTTCACCCCTATTTAGTTCATTCATAAATTGAATTTCATTTTCAAAAGAAATCATTACATTCATTATAGATATGTTAGAATTTCCTATGTTATCTTTCTAAATTAATTGCATGCATATTTTTGGTTTAAGGATTATTAATAGATTCCCCCCTTCACATTTTTATTTCATCATTTTTTTTACAACATTCTTGATAAAGAAGTAAAAATAAAAATATCTCTAAATGTTGTTAAAATAAGCTTTAAGGATTGGATATTTATCATAAAATATATTGTCAAACTTGTACCTAAAAAAATATTTATATGATCAATTCAAATCTATAACTTCCATTCTTAGGTCTTTAATCATTTTAAAAATCTTTTGAAAAATAAGAAATTACATAATATTTTTCTAGTTTAATAAAACTTGCATGTAGGATATAATATGACCATGCCAACAATGAAGTTGTTAATATGGAAATATTTCATATGTACATACTATAATATGCTATTATGACTTGATCACTAAAGGAAAAATAACAAGTTTTATTCATTAATGAAACACTTGGATATCTTAATTTTATTTTCTAGATTTGTAAGATCATTGATAAACAAAATACTTATAGTCACTTTTTCTTAACATTGTTAATTATTGTTATTATTATAGATAAACATTATATAAGGAAGTATTCCTTAAGTAAGTTAATGAAGATATACTTATCCATGATATCCTAATTTTAAATTAGATAGACCTCAAAAAGACTATGTATGGATTTAATTTCTTTTTAAGGTTATCCATATTTTCCCCATTTTTAATGCTACAAAATATCATGGTTAAATAAGGAATCATTATATAATAGGTACATACACAAACATAAGACTTGGGACATTTAAGATTCCTTTTAAAAATTACACTTTATAGTCAATTTTAGCCCATATACCTATATGTATCATAGAAATTCTCTAGCAGAAGAGATCACTTTCCAAGTGAAATTCAATTTTTTTAAATCCAAGACCACTCCAATAATACTAAATTGAAAATTAAATAATTTATATTGAATAATATTTTGTTATTATTATTCTAAGAGGCATTCTAATTCATGGCATCAAGGGTTTTCATAGCCTAAATGTGTTAAAATATATATTTAGAGACAACAATTACAAAAAAAATGATATAAAACAATTCTTAAGTAAATAAAATAACCTTTAAGTAAATAATTCTAACATAAAATAAAATAACTCAAAATTGACAAGGATTGATGTTTTTATATATAGTTGTATTTAAGATATCTAATTGCCACATGGAGATTTCATTTGACAACTAGCTTGATAAGAGTTGTGGATCATAATTTTTTATTTATATTTATAAAAACCTAAAATCATCCCTTAAAAACAAATCCTAAGTTTTATTTATTTATTTATTTTTAAAAAGGGTATATAAAGAGGGCCAATAGACAATTAATACTTTTTGTTGTATAATTTGAGCTTGGGAAACATCTACGTGTTCAGATGAAAACATGGTTGGATGGAGGATGCACATAATCCATGATATATGTTGGTGTATAAGGAATAAATAAATAATAATGGTGTCCATTAGTGTTAGGAACTTACTAGGTTGATCAAACCATTTCCTTCATAGTTCCCCATGAGAGAAAATTATGCATACAATCATATAGATAACCATAATACAATTATCAAAGACATACCACAATAATACATGAGATATACGTTTAGAAAACCATCCAAAGAGAAAAACCTAGCCTCAAAAATAATCCACACTTAATGTATTATTTATATATGAATCATTATAATATAGTTATAGAATCTCTATGAATACTTGTAAAACATCAAGCTTCTTCAATGCATTTTCCATGTATCCATGCATGTAACCACACATCCAAAGTAATGATTCACATATGTACTCAATAAGAGAGCTCAATAAAAATAATAGCCAATCCAAATTACCAACTAGCCAACAAGCCAATATGAGCCACTGAAAATGTGCTTTATCTTGTAGATTCAAGTTCACGAAAACAAACCAAGTGGTAAGTTAAAACCATGTGCCTTAAAACCATTGACCCTAACATTTACTTTATGGTACTAAGTCCCCAATATTAAATATTTTCCCCATGTGCAACCCATACATAAAATAAATTTATCTAAAGTCACATAAAAAATTATAAGTGGACCTAAATATATATTTAATGTAGTTAACACACCTCCTAAATATGCATCGCAAATAAATATTTATTTTACATTGTCAACTAATTATTTTCTTGTGTAAGGTGTACAATACCCTTTTCCTAACAATTAGAATTAGGATTGAGATTTATTTTCTTGGTGATTTTATTACTTTGGAGGGCCACCACCCACCCTTTCTAGCTTTTGTTAGTTTTTATTTTGGTGGTTTTATGGGTTTCTAAAGGTCATGGCTAAGGTCATGGCTCTCTTGTAGCCTATATAGCTTGCAAATATTTTTTTCCCTCTTTCGATATACTTAACTAGCTCCATAATTGACCTTGCTCTTGCAAAAATTAGGCAAGAAGTTTTAGATTTATTCATTATAATCAAAAACGTTAATGAGAATGATGCATTCAATCATGAATGAGTTTATGACCCTCTCTTCCAACCTGGTCACTCTAGATGTGGTTGTAGATAAGGTTGGTATGATGTTAGTGCATCTAAATTCTTGGACTTGTACCTAGCTTTCGTGTATTCCTTGAAAAATTCCATATCCCTTGTTGAAGTAGACACATCAAATTTTATTTTGTTGAGAAAGGAAGTATTGAAAATGACAGTATTGAACCCAAAAAAGGTAGACTTCTAACCCTCTCCCACAATTATAATAAAAAATTCAAGTCATATGCACCTTAGATCAAGGATACAATAGAAAATAGGAGGTTAGCTATCTTATTAGTCTATTTTATAATGGAACATGTGATTCTTTACTTATGTAGTATTTAGCTAGACTTACAAAGGTAAAACCTAGCAATAATTTTATATTTATATTTTATTGTTTAGCTAATTTAAAAACATTCCTATTATTCTAAGTTACAATTATTTTCTCCCTATAGTAATGTAGAACTTTAAATAATTTACTTAATAATAATTATTCATCTTTAAAGTATTAAATAACTTAGAAATGGTTTTTTAATGTCAATTGGTCAAAGGTTTAAAATAGGCTATTTTTATTTTATATTTATTTCCAAAGTAGTTACCAATCATTTAACCATTAAATTATGTTCCTTACAAGACCTTTTGAAATGTGCCATTTGGTTTA
This sequence comes from Sequoia sempervirens, assembly GCA_007258455.2. Classification (NCBI taxonomy): domain Eukaryota; kingdom Viridiplantae; phylum Streptophyta; class Pinopsida; order Cupressales; family Cupressaceae; genus Sequoia; species Sequoia sempervirens. The sequence continues at coordinate 425 of VDFB02381518.1, read as the reverse complement.
TCTTTAGAGAAGTTGGTATATTTAACATTCTATCATTGTAATTTTATGGTGTTGTTTATGCATGTTGTATCTTTGTACATTGATTTAACATATAAGAATAATGTTTCATTTGAATATTTTTGAAATCTCAAACATTGTGCATTATATATATTTCCTTTGAATATTTTCCTCTCCATAGGTTGTGGTAAAAGTTAGGCTCAATGTAAAACCAAAAGTTAATCTCCTTAGAGTTAATGAATCATGGTAATGGTGTATTTTTACTATTGTCCTTCTCAATGATAAAATAATTTTTTTATTTTGGTTACTTGGTAAATACTTATTTGAATTCTACCTTTGTTGACTACTAGAAAAACTAGAATGCTACTTTTAGATTTTACTTGCATCTTGTTGAAATGAACAAGACAACTAAGAGGGGGGTGAATCAG